>QFES01002115.1:0-12579 GCA_003316375.1 Tylopilus plumbeoviolaceoides
ACCGACGGCGGCCACGCGAGCGAGAGATAGGGCAGAGGTGAGAATGAGTGCTAGCACTTGGTTCACGGAGGTCATGGCGGGTGGAAAGAAAAAGAGTTCCGAAGCGAACGGGTACAGTTGGCATCCAGCATCATTTGAGACACGATATTTGTATCGCCTCACGCGTAGTTAAAAACTCTCACGCATGATCCACGTGTCCACCGCCACTTGCGTCAGCATATTTAGTGCCTAACATCATTTTAGCTGAATCGGATTGTAGAGCTTTTATTTTATGCTAAAACTGTATCTGTAAAATTTTTGGGTGCATCAGGACTGGTGTGGAATTGGTGTCTTTTTTCGAGGCTTTATCGTGCCCTTGCGTCAGCACAAAAGCGGTCTATCAACAATACCGCTCTGTTTCACTGGCATCCTCCTGGGAACCGCTGACAGGTGACAGTTCCTCCGACTAGCTCGTACATAAGATCCAGGCTTAGATAAGATGTGATAAGGATTATAATGCCTTGCCTCTCCGGCATCGCTCTGGCAGAACTCTGTTCACATAGATTATTGAGTCGAGTATATCATGAATGGTCTTAGGCGGTTGATGGTTTGGGAGTCAAAAATGATTAATCACAGTACGCATTTTTTCTCAGACAAATGGAAAATAACTGACAAACACAATGCGACCTGTGCACACGCATACGGAGAGAGCATGCCCTAGGTACAGTACACTAGTTGTACCAACAGTTTTGTATGAATTGCGTACAGCCTGAGTATATCACATTGACACATGTGACAGGGATCACTGTACAGCCCCCATCTTGACTCTGATCACGATGGCGTCGTACTCGATCCTTCACAAAGCCTACGTCAAGATTTTCCTTCACGCAGCCAAGCATCCGCATAAGCAAGTAAATGGTGTGCTGCTCGGGAAACTGGACTCGGATGTGGTGATCATACAAGACGTGGTGCCACTCCTCCATCACTGGACCAGCCTCAGCCCCATGATGGAGATCGGCCTTGACCTGGTACGTGCCCTACCCGTCTATCCCATCTGGACCTTTGCTACACCTTCCATAGGCAGGAGGGCATGCGGAATCTCTCGGTCTCTCCCTTGTCGGATATTATCAAGCTTGCGAGAGACTAGATGACACGGCTCTGGCACCAGTCGGAGAACGTGTCGCAGAACGGATTCGAAGCCAGTTCGACAATGCGATTGCATTTGTGGTAAAAAGATGCGTTTCTACGTTGGGTCTCTGATCTCACTACAATGTTGAAAGATTGACGGTGATGCGCTGGGATCGGGCAATGTAGCGTTAACTGTAAGGAGTTTATTATCTGTGGCGTTGTGCCCCGCGTTTATCGTCTCTTCAGCCATATCTCCCGCAATCTGGCCTCACGATGTGGCGCCCGCAAGCATTCCAGCCCACAGCGTTCACGCCAGGTGCCCGGGTCACGCTGGCCAACCCCGAAACACCTTCAGTTGCGATATCCCTAGTCCGTGATAGCCACATGCACCAAAAGTTTGGAGATTTCGACGATCACTTGGAGGATGTGACGATAGATTGGTTGCGGAACAGTACATGTAACATCGTGGATCCATGATGGTGTTTATCTCAGCAGTACATTAGAATACTGCTGGAGCTCGTGACACCTGTGATATCGGATATCGCTGAATTGGTTCGTAAAACGCAGGTCAGCTTAAATTAGCGGTTGGCTTGAGCTATCACGGATGTCTCGCGCACCTCTGGCGCTACGTATACGAGGAACGTTGGTGCATTGTCCAGCATTGGGGCAAGTGGAGATTCTGCACGACCACCTCCTTCGTACGTCCAGCCCTCCCGCATTCATAGCTTGTCCGTTTTGACGCCTGTCTATGCAGTGACTGACGATCGCGGCGTCATCGTTCACCTATCTCCATCTTCTACAGAGGCTTCGCAGGCATACCTCCAGGAATTTGGATCCTCTGTCAGGATCATCCCCGTGGGGAGCTTCCTGCTTCCAACCTTCTGCGATCTCCATCTCCATGCCCCCCAGTTCATGTACCAGGGAACCGGTCTCGACCTCCCACTCATGGAATGGCTCGATAATTATGCCTACAAGGCTGAGGAGAGTCTCGACCAAAACCCGGATCTGGCCGCCAAGGTCTACCGTCGGCTTGCCCAGCGCTTGATAGAAGTCGGGACCGGCACTGTGCTGCTTTTCGGTACAATCAAGACGGAGATAAAGTAAGCATTGGAGAACCCTCTGGTTTTTCGTCGAACCGACGCTTGGCAGCCTCATCCTCGCCCAGGAGATGCAAACTGCAGGCATACGAGCTTTCGTCGGCAAGCTGTCCATGGACAAGTCATCACGTCCGACCTATCGAGAGCCCAGTGCCGAGGAGTCGTACAAATCTGCCCAAGAGTTTATACACAGATGCAGAGCCCTTACAACGGACTCTGGATCGGACAAGCAGCTAGTGGAACCCGTTATCACCCCCAGGTTTGTACCCACATGTTCCGACGAGTTGCTTGGGAAGCTGGGGGAACTTGCCCAGATGGAATCGGCCCGTATCCAGAGTCATTTGGCTGAATCGTTTGCCGAGGCAAAATGGGTAAGAGATGAGTGTCAGATGGAGGATATCCAAGTCTTCAGAAAAGTAGTGTCCTCCCCTTTATGCAGATTGCCCATACTCACTCGAGAGATCCCAGTACAACCTTTTGAGAAAGGGCACCGTACAAGCGCACTGCACGTTTCTGAGTTTGAGGGAGCTCGACGAACTCGGGTATAACGACACAGCGATAGCCCACTGCCCCTTGTCCAATGTGTACTTTTCAGAGAAGCCCTTTCCCTTGCGCGAAGCTCTGGACAGAGAATTATTAGTTGGCCTCGGTACGGATGTTGCAGGAGGGTACAGCATTGACATACTCAACAGCATGAGGCACGCTGTGGCAACCTCTCGGATGCGTGAAGGGGCCCGCGTGCTTGAATCCGGATCCGGGGCTACGACTGGGACCAAGGGAACATCGCTTGCCGTCGAGTGGAAAGAATCCCTCTTTCTTGCAACATACGGTGGTGCACAAGCGCTGGGTCTAGATAACTGTGGGGTGTTTAGAGTCGGAGCGTCTCTCGATGCCCAGCAAAGTAAGTGTCATGGACCAACGTCGAAAAGGTACTGAGACTCAGTGAACTGTTGTCTAGTTTCGGTTTTCGATTGGGAGAGGCAAGCTGGTGTTGGTGCACTCGACTTCTTTGACCTAGACTCCGAGTGTCCTGAGCTCACGATAGACATGGTTGAAAAGTGGTGGTGCATGGGTGATGCGAGGAACCGGGCAGCAATGTGGGTACAAGGACGGCCGCTCTTCTAAGACCTCTGTACCGTATTTGTGCTTGTATAGAACTGCGTGTTGTATCCACATCCACATGGCGGACATCCCACAGACCTCCTCGACGCCCTCCAGAAGCGGAACACCGCCATCCCGTCTTGTGCCCCCCCACGCCCCAAGACGCTCGCCGTCCGTACCCACTCTCTACCCTCATGGCCCTCCTCCTCACATGCTGCCAGCATCCGGCCTCGAGAGTTCAGCGTCGTCAATGATTAATTTTGATATCAGCGATGGTATTCTAGTGCATGACGTCGATGCTGAGGTGGAAACAGTGACCAGCGAAGAGTCCACAGCGGTCGACCAAATGAACGACGTCCCTGACGAAGAATCCAGGAAGAGTCTCCGCGACCAGTTGAGGCGTACTCTCAGCAAGAAGGATCATACAGGTCTCTCGTTGTTTGACCTTGGGCGTGTCCGCATCTAAAGGTGTCCTAGATATCCCCTCGCGGAAATCTACGACCCCTGTCATCTCAGAGATCCCATCCGCCGTCGGTCTGTCATTCAAATCTATCCTTAACTCGCTTGCCCTGATGGTAGTCTTTTAGATGGCTTGCAGGGACCATTTAAACAGAGACGGTATTTTGTTTTGACCGACGCTGGGAAGCCTGTCTTCGTCAGGTATGTCGCCCACACCTGGTTTGACGAATTGCGTCTCCTCAATACGCCCTTAGCGGGCCCGGAAGTGAAGATGAACTTTCTTCTACCATGGGTATCATTCAAGCGCTAGTCTCCGTATTCATTGACGACGGAGACAAAATACGTTGTATCAATGCTGGCCCGCTGACGATCACGTTCCTACTTCGGTCACCCCTCTACTACGTGTGCGCGTCCACGTGGGGTGAACCCGAGTCAGTGGTGAGCCTTGGTGTTTTAGTCTCTAATCGAACTGACCCAAGCAAGACTCGAACTCATCTAGAATATCTACATCTGCAAATATTAAGCATCGTCACAGCATCTCAACTCCGGCGGATATTTGAACGACGAACGAATTTTGATTTGCGTCGTCTGTTGAATGGTTCCGATTCATCATCTTGTGGTATAGCATTTAATACCAACTCTGTTCCATAGGCACAGATCCGTTTCTATTCTCCCTGCTCAAGCGATTGGAATTTGACTTTGCGATGGCGACGTCTTCATTGCATTGTCTCCAACTGGATCCGAGCCTGCGGTCCCGAGTCGCCGATGCACTCGTACCTATAACGAAAATGAAGGTATGTGTGATCGAAATAACCAGGGCGTCGGCGCTCATGCGCTATCAGGATACCCTCTATATTATTCTTGTCGCTCAAGGACGCGTTATCACTCTCGTGCGCCCAAAAAAGCACTCTATACACCCAACGGGTATGTTGCCAGTGACCCTCCGTACTCTCCAGTTAACAAGCTTTCTGCCAGACATCCACATCATTGTCAACACCATACACTCTCCTTCGATATTCAATTCTCCCGCGGCGGCCTCGTGGATTCCTGTATGCCTACCAAAATTTAACCCCGCAGGCTTTGTCAATGCCTATATAACATTTCTACGCAAACCAGAGCAAAATGGAGTCGATGCCTCACATGCTGACTCTGGTGTCCCGGATGATAGGCCAAGTCATCCAGTTCCCTCTAAGCAAGCGGGTCAGTTGGATGTAGGTATCGGTCTCGTATGCATTAGTGGAGGGGGAGAGTTCGAGACGGTTCGAGGATGGTGTGATACTGTCGCTGAAGTTTGTGATTTTCTTGTCATTCGTGAGCGTGTTTTCTGATTACAACGCCTTACAGAAATTGAACAACACAGGCCTCCTTGATTCGATATCGGACGTGATAAGTTCCGGGAAAGCACAATACTCTGTATCTCATCTTGGAATACCGGGTCTGCGACATTTCATATACAAATCCAGGCCTCACGTTCAAATCACGTTTCCGGTTGTCGAAGATCCTTATGAGGAACTCGAGGAGAAGAGAAGGTATTGCTCGCAGCCATGCACATGTTGGATCTGCTCACGCCGTTTGCCAGACTCATCACCATGTATCAGATTGTATACGATGCTATTCACGCCAAGTCCAGTCAAATTGGGCCACTTAAACTGCAGTATATTCGCACCCAGAAAGAAATCGTGATGGGATGGGTTAGTCTTGCAGTTCGAATGACTGGTCTGTACTTGACCGAGATCATAGATCACACAACCGTTTGAGTTGTATATCGTACTGTCGCCGAGGTTACCCAAGACAGCAGTCATCAAAGCTGCCAACGAGGTTACTCGGTGGGTCAAGAAGGAGGAGGCTAAGCTGTTTTTACGAGATGCACCAATGTTTTGACATATGGCGTGTACTTGCTGTAGTGCATCGATCACGTGACGAGTGTAAATGAATTTGAATTCCTGTCTGCTCAGCTCGCGAATCGAGTTTGTCCGGTCATGTCCTTTTCACTGCAGACCTCCCTTCGACGCGTCACTCGGACGTTCGTGAGGTCGATTCAGAACAAGGCCGCACTGTGGCCTGTACCACAGCCACAAGGTATATTTCTCGTAAAATCCGAGCTCTGAGCGCATGCTGACGGAAGGACCTCGCCAGGTGATATTACCACTCCTCGCGCCTTTCTGAGCGCAATTGGCCGATCAGCCGACAACAAGGTTACCATAGATAGTTGGGACGCGTTCTGGCACACATCTGGATATGATTTGAAGAAGGCAGGTGTTGCTGTGAAGGATAGAAGGTAGGTACGCGGCTGTGGGCTAGTACACGGATACCTCATGTTCCACAGATACATCCTGTGGTGCATGGAGAAATACAGGCAACGTATACCGATAGAAGAGTTTGCACACGAGGCTCGGCCCAAGAAGACTATACGAGGGTGAGTGGAGCGGGCTTTGTCGGTTGCGTTGTGCTGAATGGTTGTCGTGACAGTCGTGGTCCGCGAATCCAGCACGGGAAGGTGATACGGTCGCGTCGGCTGCGGTGACGGAACATGTGTAGTTGCGTAGAATGACAAATGACTCCTTTGACTTGAAAGGAGGGGCTGTGCCCACGTGGATGTACCACTTTACGGAGTCACATTTCTCACGGGGTAGTGCCGAGTTGCCGGTCCGTAGTGCGGTGTTCTCCTGCAACAAGGCAGCCTCGATGTGATATGTGTCGAGGGTACTACGTCGGAGTTACCACAAAGAACAAAAAACGAGGTCGGCAACGCGGGCTCAAAGACATGAAAGAAAGTGATACCAGCTTCTATTTATTCGTCCGCCTCCCCCTTTCTCCGTCCCACATCCCGCTATGACCTCCTCCCTCTATCGTCGCCAGTCCATGGCACAGCTCTACGAAAAACTTAGAGCCCAGGACGACGACGACGACATGGCCTGGCTCGCTCAGTACAGCCCCGACGATAAGTCTGATGAACCCTATTTGCCCGCCGACCACCCCCCCGTCTTGTCATCAGCCTCCCCTCTCTCGTCGTGCTCCTCTGGATCCTCCATGTCTGATCCTGTCTTTGACAACGACTCCAGCGACGACCACTTTGATTCTGACTCGGACTCTGATGTCGATCCAGAGCCTCTTTCGCTCTACACTGACTTTGATCCGACCTTGTGCTCACCCTTGCTTTTGTTCGTGTTTTTCTCCCGCCCATCCTTTGTTCAACGCGTCTGACAGATGAGCAGCCAACCCCACGGCTCTGCAGCCGTGCCCGAGGTCGAGGATCCCCCGTATATCCCATCGGCGCAAGAGATCCCTTATCCTCTCTCTCGATCTTCTCCATCGGTCGAACCCGAGCTGTTGCCTGCACCCACCCTCTCATCGACTTCCATTCCATCGCGTCGTACCACTCGAAAGTCGTCCGCGAGATATTCCTCGCCTGTGCTCCAGGGCGCCGAGGAAGTCGCGTTTTCGGAGAGCGACGGCAACGGGACCGAAGACGAATATGTTCCGTCACCTACGCTTGGCTCCAAAAAACGGTGCAGACCCACTCGTGCTTCTTTCAACGTGGCTTCTCCGTCACAGAGGCGAAGCACCGAAAGCAGCCCGCGCAAGCGACCTCGTCAATCACCGCTCCCTCGTAATGTCCAGGCGACCCCTGGCTCCGTCTCCACGACCCCGGAAGCGAAAAACAACCCCTGGGCATGCCCTTACTGTAAATGGGTGCAACGCAATCATCGTACCCCGGACCTCAAACGCCATATTCGTACTCACACTCGTCTCCAACGACCTGCACAATGGGTTTGCTGCGGCGTCCCTTTAGAGGACGCAAAGAAATACAACATCCCAGCGAGCGCCGAGCCCTACGTCTGGGACGGTGAGACGATGATTGGAGGTTGCCGCAAGGAGTTTAGCAGACGTGACGCTCTCAAACGCCATCTTGACAACGAGCATATCCGTTGCATAGGCAACTTTGCAACGTTTGCCAGCATCAACGAAGACGAGGATTAAACGGTTTGCCCACGCAGTAAGGAGCAGTCGATTTCGTCAACGTCAAGTCCACTCAACCTCCGTTTGCAGATGTCCTCAAGCTTTTTCTTTCAAATGTTTACGCCGTTCCCGCTCGAGCAATAAGCCGATCTTAAGTGATGGCCGATTTGATTGTGTACAAAGTAATTTGCGTCGTTCTAATGGAGGCGACGATAGTATACCCGATTAATACGCGATTGAAAGTACCATAGCACGGACTCATTGCGACGTGCCAATCAGCTAGCAGTTGTGAATAATAATCAGAACGCGATAGCCAGTTTTGGGCATTGACGCGAGACGCGAACCGAATTCAAGTCAATCAACAACACTCGTCGCCCGCGTCAAACTGAACGGCTCGCTCATCCACGCGCGACGACCAAAACGATGCCCGCAACCGCACAGAGCGTGGTTCAAGGCAGCCGTTTCTTCGCAGAACCTCAACGAGCTTTGTTGACTCCTTCTGCCTCACCCTCTGTCGGGCCACCAGACCGACCACCCGCAAAGCGCCTTCGTCTCAGAAGCACGCCCTCCTCGTCCATATCTGCCACGCCATCCACCTCGAACGAGTCCGCCTCCTCTACAGATGTAAATTCCGCGCGCAGAGCATCCACCCTTCGCGTGCTCAACACCTGGGCTCAACTGGCCGAGCGCTACAACAAACGGCTCGACGAAGACGACATCGTTGATCTCCATCGCTTCGTCATCATAAAAGATCGTGGCGCGGTGGAGAGCGCGCCCAAGGGATACGACATTGGCCACTACACGCGGCTTGTCAGTGGCCAAGATTGCCCTGACGCCGAGCAAGACCAGGAGGACAGCGAGCAGGACGACGACGAAAACGAACTCAATGCACTCCCCCCTAGCGAGACTGCTACCGATGACGACGCGCCCATATCGAAGAAGGAGCTCCTCCGCGGCGTGCCACCGCTGTCCGCCACTACGGATGCAGAGGACCTCAGAGAATTTTTGGAGGCAGAAAGGAAGCGGAGAGAGCTTGCGGGGGACGAAGAAGACGACGAAGGGATGTCTCCGGAACAGCAGTCTGCTTTGAGAAAGGAGCTGGCGGAGCGGGTGCAGAGAAGAGAGGCTGCGATGGCAAGTGACGCGCGGGACCCGACGAGTGCAGAACCTGCAGCGGAACCTGATGTCCACACCACCCCTACGCGCTGTCCTGCTCGCGTTCCACCGTCGGACGACGAATCAGAAGACGAACTCGGTCTCTGGACGCACGACGAATCTACCGCTGTTTACCCTGTCGCTCGAGACGAATCAGAGCAGGACGTGCATGAAGTGGAGCGAGAAGTGATCGAACTCACGGACACGGACTCGGATGAAGAATTCGAATCAATCTTGACGCACCCTCCTCGGTTGGCTCGAGGGTCACCTCAACCCGTTGCGCCTCCGAAGGAGGTTCCGCCACCTCTTCTATCTCCCTCGGACAGCGAGCGTGGAAGGTCTGAAGCTCGTACGCGTCCCCGCTCCGCATTAAAATCGGCTGAGGTGGTGCTCGGGTCTAACGATCGACCAAGCTCGCCTCTCGTTCATCGGAAGCCTGAGGTCTTCCTCCCTCTCAAAAGAAAACCTGCCGTCTCGAAAGAGGCGAGTGTCGCGATATCTGAGAGGTCAGACGAGGAAGTGGATGGTCCAATTTCCTTGGCGGTCAAGGGTAAATGCAAGGCAATCCCACCCCCTGCAGAAGATAGTCCTCGCGAAAAGAAACCCATGTCACTCGGAGTAGCGCCCCGGGGTCGAAAACGAAAACGCATCACGTCCACCCCAACAACCGGTGCTTCCCCGGCACCATCCCCAGGTGGGCATTCATTCATCTGTTGCTTCATGCTCCGTGTCCAAGTTTGGTATCGTCTCAGACTTTCATACAGTGGAGCCCAAAAACAGCTTGCGAAACCATTCAAAAATGACCTCTCAGAGTTCCACCACAATTCTGCAACAGGATGGCCGCAAACCGGCATTGGGCAAGGAGGTATCGACTCCCGGTGGGTTGTATTTCAGCAGGATATTTCCAGATGCTCACTTGGTTTCCGACACAGTTCGATTCGAGCCTGCTGTTGCCGGCCCTTCACGCTCGTTATCCTCGCTCCCTTCAGCATCGAAACCTCAGCCGTCCATCTCACCAGTCACAGCTTACAGTTCCCTTGAGCCTGAGCCAGTGCAACTGACCTCGCATGACCGCAGTTCCAGCGGGCCCTTACTTTCTGATCTATCCTCTCCGGTCACCCACCCTTTGAATTATTCTCAGCGACACCCTTCTCAACCACCGTCTATCTTTAATTTCCCAAACCAAGGAACGCCTGGCCTATCGCTCCCTGGCCACCCGCCACCACCCATGGATCCCGTGCAAGCTCAACACGCGCACTATCTTCTAGCTCAAGCGATGCATCAACTCACCTATCTCCTATCGGCCACAATGCCTTCCTATGTTCCATATGCGTCTACTCCTGTACAGCCATGGCAACATCCTCCACCACTTCCCCCGCACACTGCATATAGCACACCTCCCCATCACTCTCCTCACGTCCATCCTTCTCGACATTACCACACACCATCGTCAAGCACATCTCATTCTGGGTTGCCACCATCGTCCCCAGTTCGATCCTCGGAATCTCCGCCAATCGAAGAGCAAGGTGCCCGAAGTCGAGCAAGAAGTAAATCTCTGGGGAGGCGGGTATCATTCAAACTCGACAGCGAGGGAGTCTCTAGTGCCCGCGAGCATACCATTCAACCTGAAACCCAGCATAGTGGACAAAAAGGCCGTAGGCACGTGGGAGGCAAGCGCGACAAGGGCAAAGGAAAAACGGCAGACGACGCTTTACGAATAGAAGAAGGTCGAGACAGTCCTCCGAGAGACGTTGCCAGGGGACGGACACCTGGGCCACCTAGTCGGAGAAAAATCGATGTACCGCGGGGCAGGGTCGCTTAGTCGTCGACAGCAGAGCATGACATTTCTGATAGATTTTGAGGTACCACTAGTTACATTGGCATTGGCTGTGCTTCGGAGTGAATCATGCTCAGACGTATCCACACTGTAACTGTCACCTCCAAGATGGACCCTCGCAGTATACCCCGTATCACCAGTGCTGTACGGATGCTCGTTTCTCTTGCTGAATCACATTGCCGACGCCGAGCACTCGCAGGGCTTGGCGAACATTGTCAAGAGTGACAAGAAGCCATGGCAAGGTAGTACATGGCTATCGCCAGAGCGTTGCATGTCTAGCTCAAGATAACCTTTTCATGCAGACTATCTCGTCGTCGATGTCCGTGACAGCGACTGGAAGGGTGGCAACATCAAGGGATCTTTCCATCTCCCCTCGCTAAAGTTTCAGGCTGGCGTCGATGATCTTGTCAGCAAGACCAAGGGTGTACCTATGGTCGTCTTTCACTGCAGATTCAGCCAGGAACGGTGCGGGTCGTTTACGTCTTCACTGAGATCTAGACCCGTGCTGATCGACATCATGCGCACACTGTTGTGATATCCAGCGGACCGGGCACAGCTGCGGTAATGATCATCCTTTGGTATAGATCGTAGCCCGTGTCGTGGCTGAAACTCTGTCCCGGAACAGTTCTACGATGCAAAGCGAGCGATGCAGGAGGCCGAGGAATACAGGAACCAGCAAGTGTACGTTCTCGAAGGGGGGTTCAACAGGTTCGCCGCTGCATTCAAGGTCTGTTTTCTCGTTGACCCCGACCATACGGCCAGCTGATCAGTCCTCTCCTATATACAGGACGACCCTCGTCTAGTTGAGAATTGGGACGAGAATGTCGTCATTTGGTGATATATGTCAACAGTAGGAGCGAGGTTTGCTAGACATGCACACCCGAGGCATTCCCTGCGGATCAGCTCGAGGTCTCCTGGGAAATATCATCTTTGGACTCCTTTTGCTTGATGAATCGTTTGGGCATCTCCTCCACCACCCTCGCCAGTTTCCGACGTTCTGCTTGCAAGTTTTGTTGGCAGACCGTCCTGAGTATGGAACGAGTCACGGACACGCGTTGTATAGTATCCGGACACGCACCATGTCCCTAGGCAAATGACCATGAACGTCCCAACCGCCCAGTTAGAGGCGACAAACGGGCCTGTAGAGGGCGACAGTGAGAACGTGTCCCATACAACAGGGAGCCCGACACGTACTGGTATTCATCGCGCGAATGACGCCCACGCCGGCCCCGCTGGCAATCCCGCTGAGCAGACTGTTGCGGGCACAAGGCATCTCTCCGAGTCGTTGAAAGTCATCAACGATGGATATTCGCTGGCTTCGCAGGGTAAATTGAGCGACGCTGCTCCCCTCGGCGTGTCACACACTCGCACCTTGAACGCAATCCATACGTCCTGCCAGTAGTTGCCAGTGGTCTCTGTCTTGTAGATCGGTCGTCGTGAACCTTCGGAGGGCTCTACGGTTTCTGAGCGTCGGTTCAGGGTAGCGTCGTCTGCGGATGTCATCGTGTGTCTTGCTTGGACCGCTTTCGGAGTCGTGTTATTCAAGGGTGTCACCCACGTAGTCGCGACTCTGTGTGACAAGCTTTACTTTCATACTAGTACTACGCTACATACACACAGAAAAATCTGTCTGTGATGTTACACTTCCTAACGATAACCCCGCAAGGGAAGGAATAAGACGTAGGAGAAAACAGGACATTCAACTGTGAATCTGGAAAACCCGAGAATTCATGCAGCTGGAGAGTGTTGGAAAGAAGATTGTGGACGGGAGCCCAAACCACTCTACACGGTTTCTAGTCAGTCATTGCGTGCGCCAAAGAGTGAAATGCATACCGCCTCGTATATTTTCTCGATCCACACCAT
>QFES01002117.1:0-27298 GCA_003316375.1 Tylopilus plumbeoviolaceoides
TCCAGATGTTCCTATAGGAAAATCCCGAGTGAGCAGCTTTGACGCAGGCCTCCTTGTGGTCTTTAACATTATCGCAGAACCCCAATTTACCCTCTGCACATGCGGATTCGTCGCATTCCCATCAGGGGTCCAAGATCAAGAAAACGATTAGCCGCATAAGTGAGTGTGTTTAGTACTTCGCGTGCGTCGAGGTATGAACGTGACCTCCATTCAGATGCTCTTGCCACGTTGTTCGTTTACTCCATCGCCGTCGATGGCCCTGTTCGCGGTGATTCTGCATCGGCAACACCGTCTTCTCAAAGTGGACAGACAACGTACCTTGCAGGCTCAAAAGCCTTGGACACCTTGGACCGCCTGATCACTAGTACAGAATCGTTTTTCCATCCATCAAATCAGGGTCATTGGACGGTGTTGGTTCGTAGTCTGTATATTTAACTCACCAAATTTTCCTAAAATTTCTTACAGCTTACGAACTTCCTTCAATGCTTGATGGCCGAGTTTGTTGCTCGCTGGTATGAGGAACATACGCCTTCCTGCCGCACTCCGGTGGTAAGCACTCTATGTACTGCATCGTAGTATTGTCGACTGACGGATTACACGAAGACACGTCGCCTGACCAATACAATTCGGCGAGCGTTCGTCACCAGCCTCCTAACACCCGCTTTACTCGCGATGTTCTCGAAGGACTCGCTTTCTCTTTCTATGGCACAAGGAGCTCTGCGCCTGATGGCGCAGCTTGAACCAACGTTGGTCATGCCAGAGTTACTGGAACGTGCCTACGGAGGCCTAGAAGTTGTCAATGAGACACACCGGACTACGGCTGTCCTCACGATGCTTTCTGGTATATCTCTTCCCTTGGTCTCAGACAAGCTGTGGCGCCCTGGTCAAAAACATCTTTTACCTCTCCTTGAGTTGTGTATTCCGGGTATTGATTTGGTCCGTTACATTATCTCTACCTCTCGGTTCAATTTTGACACTCGCAGTACAGAATGACCCTAACAAGACTATATGCGCGACATCTTTCATTGTTAACGCGATCCAGCACGTCAAGATTGGCGATATATCTATGCACCAATCTGGGTTCGCGTTGTCTGGCGATGCGCCTAGCGAAGACCTCATGGAGCTCGATCAGGACGAGACTCAGCTCCCCGAGGGCATTGAGATGAGTCCGTTTCTTGCTCGGAGCAGGGAAGAAGAGCGTGCTTTCGTCCGTGAGAGCACTTCAGGTTTCGCAGGTACTTTTTTTCTTCCATTATCAAAGTTCGGTTATTCAAGGCTGCAGATTGGGTGGCTTCCCTCTTTCGCCGCATTCTTGCCCTGTACGAGAATCTCCCGGAAGAAGGCGGCCGAAAGAAGACCACAGGAGGGAAGACTGAGGAGGCGGTTTTGAAGTCTATAAAGAGTATGGCCGATGTCGTCTGTCTCCATCTATCCGATCAGCTCTTCGATCTCGTCCTCAACCTAGTTTATGATTATGCTACAACCAACGCAAAGTCGAATGCCGTGAGGGCGTTCGGGCACCTGGTTGCATGTCTCGCTCGTGCAAAACCTCAACAAACCATTGACAAGTTTTTACCATTCTGCGTCTCGCAGATCCAAGAAGAACTGAAACACGGGGCGTCCAGCGTTCGGACAACCTCGACGCATGAGAGTGTGCCCTCTGATACGACCCTCCACTGGAGTGAGCATCAACTTACGATTCTCGTGGTGATTTGACAAGTTACCTGATTTATCACCTTAGATATGGCGATCCTCAGAGGATGCCTGGGCTACGGTGGTGCTGCTGTGAGTCATGAAAAAGCGGCCTTGAAATCGATCGTCTGACGGCATTTCCTCAGTTGCTCAAACACAAAGAAGCTGTTGTCCGACTTCTGTCACTCTTGCTCGAGAAGACAAAGAGCGAAAGGGGGTATTCAGGGACTGCCGCTTTGGTATCACGAGTGTTGCATACATTGACGGCGGTCTATCCTATCAACAATCATTTCGTCAATAGTGACAGTTGGCTAGATCCTGGTACGCTTGTTGGCGTTGTCCATGTTTTGATATGCTGAAATTATCTCTTTCAGACTTTAACAAAGACCATAGTACACAGTGGGGCCTCCTGGTTGAGCCCAAGGAAGTTAAAATCGAATGGCATAGTATGGTGACATTTTTAGCAGTTGGTTCAAAGCTTACATGAAAATTTCAGTTCCACAAGCGGAGGAGGTTGACTTTGTACTTCAAATCTTAGATCGCATCGCCTCCCCAGCACTAAACAAACTCGAGAACCTTGTGAATTCTTCTGATAAATGGGATAGCATTGCCCGCAACGATTTCTGTCGGTAGGTGCTTTGTCATACGGGTCGGTTGTACCTTGAGTCACGTTTCGTGAATAGTTATCTCGCTTTCTCGAAGGCAATCTGGAGTGGCATGCCCACAGTTTACAAGGAAGCCCCCAAAAAAGTTTTCAACCCTTGCTTTGATCCGGAAGTTGATGTAGAAGAACTTATCGTCAACCCATTAGATGTCCAAGCAGGAGTAGTTCTGACAGACCCTCAAGATCCTCGCTACCAGCGTGTTGTAGAACTGCGGACACGTTTCGGGAATCTCCTCCATCTTGCTGCAAAGAAGTTACACCAAGATCAACAGGAGGAAGACCACATTGATGCCGTGATTGCTGTGGTCAAGGCCCTTGATACATACTTCCTTGACTATGGTATGAGCAGAGGCGATTTCACAACTTTGCAGAAGAATTATACCCAGTCGCGAGAGTGAGCCGACTCGTTCTTTTGTTCCGCTGTGACTGGGAGTTAATAATATTGTGCAGAGTGAATCGCATGTCTACGCGTCAGAAGAACAATGCACGAGTTATTTGGGTCAAGCGAGCACAACTCTACCATTCCAGCCGTCTTTACATGCATGCTCTGTATCGCCGGCGCTCAGAGTTAGACGATCGATTACTAAAGGACGGCCTGACAGAGTTTTGTTTATCGCAATACACCAGGGTACGACGGTACGTGGATGATTACTCCTTCAGACCTCCGCCTGATCTCTCCTGCAGCCTCTCGCAGAACATCCTGCATAACATATGTGGTGTAAGTTGACTTGCGCACGAAATCACGGCTAAACTGATAACGGAGGCAGTACTACGTGCGATCTACGAGATACATTTTGCCAACGATGTTCGATTCTTTGACCAAAGGGAACAATCCTGACCGCATGAAAGGAGCTCTTTATGTGCTTGGAAATAAGGGAATGAGTAAGTGTGCGCCGTTGCATATACTACGCTCTGAACTGAAAATTTCATGGGAAAGCTTCCTACATCATGGCTGGTATGAACCAGGTAGCTTTTTTGTCGCTAAGCTCATGCCCTTGCAGATCAGACGTTGCAAAGGCGATACTTGCTTTCTTTGCTGGAATGTCAGCACGAGGAGAAAGTACGGATTTAATACTTTCACCATACCTAGCCTGACTGGGTTGTTGGCAGCCATCGGTCCAAAAGTTGGTCTCGACAAATTCCCACGATTGCCTCGTTCACCTCAATGAAGAGGTCACTCGCACAGCTGCATACTCTGCAGATATCCCTAGAGTTAATGCTGCTCTCCGCGATATTGAAGTGGATTTGGACGCTCGCAGTATCGATAACGAGTTGCGGAGAACTGCTTTAGCATTAGCACCCAAGAGAGCTCAGAAACAACACCAGGAGCACGAGCAGACAGTAGGCTTAAGCATGCTGAATTGGAGTAGTGTTGATATGTCTTTCATTTTCAGATGCAATCTGTGCTTGACATTGCTTCGCGACCTACGACTCATGTTCGTGCCTCGACTATTCTCATGTTGCCGATTGATGATGACGCTCTTACAGTGGCGATATGTCCAAATAGCTATTACCTTCATCTATGGACTCATGAGACGAGACGTACCAACACCGCCCAACGTGGTCAGGCTTCTGATGGAACAAACAACGAGTGTCCAGCCCTCGATTCGACTCAACGCACAGAAGTAAAGTTAACTCATCTCTCATGTATCGTTTTTCTACAAGACTGTTTCCTTTAGGGGGATCGTACGGGAATTACTCTTCATCAAAATGAGGACATATGCGACCAACGATGAGGAACTTTGGCTCTGTCGATGGCGAAATCCGTTGTGCAATGATATTGCCATCAACGATCCCACCCACTTCTTGAGCACCCTTGACAAACCTGTGGTAGGGCCCAAGTAAGTATAACTCGTGGTTTATCAGCCCCGCGCTAACAGTTTCTCAGTGATTTCTTTCTCGATAAGTTCGAGACTGGATTCTTGACATGGACCCCAACCATCCGAGGATACGCTACGGTCGACTCTGCGCAGCCTATCGTGTGGGACAAAGCATCTTCAGAGTCATTAGCCGTCATAAGCAAGCATATTGGCAAACAGTACTACACTGACCTGGTTGCATTGTGGAGCCAGGAAACAGACAACAACACTGGTGCAGCCAACTTGCGTACCGAGAACATTGTGTTTATAAAGTCTATTGGTCCGTTCTTTCGTACGAATAGGCTGAGTAACGATTAACACGATATCCCATAGCCAAGATGTTTGAAGATGCCACTCTGCAAGACTTGTTCGACATAGTGGAACCCCTGCTCGGCAGCACTGATAAATCCAAACAGGCTGCTGCTGCTGAAATCCTCACGGGATTACTTCGAGGTATGTTTTGTTAACAGCGACTGGTGGTTGCGCGGACTTAGGCACCACAGGATCCAAGCACTGGCCCAAACATAGCCTTAATACGCTTTGGGGTTGGTTAGTGCCTCGCTTCGACCACATCTTGTCCCAAGCTCGACCAGATACTATGGTCTACTGGACTGCGTTCCTTGTAGTAAGTATTCCCCACTGTTTGAGGTATCACATTGCTAAACCACTCGATTCCAAGACGGTACTGGAAGAGCGCGATCCTCGCCGAAACAAGCCTCTGGTGGATTGGATTTTGTCTCTCCAACTAGACTTCCAGGGAGAGTCAGCGTTTGCAGGTAGGCCGACATGACAATGGCCTTCGAACTGCATTACTTACACCATCTCAGCTACCAAGTCGTTGAGCGCCCTCTCTATATTGGTAGACAGCATGGGGGTTCGGTTTAATCCGCTCTCGGAAAAATATGTCTCGTTATTCTTTGACAATGCTGACTCGGATTACGCAGAGGTATGCCCTTGTGATAAACAGTCTTCGCGCCCAACTGAGTCGGAACCTGGTTAGATTCGAGACAACATCGCAAGTACTCTTTATCTCATTGCGAGGAACAGATGGCGTCCATCGTACCCTTCGGTGGCTGCACTGATGACTGCTTGTCGTGAGACTGAGGATCCCCTTGGTACTCGGTAAGTACCTTTGTGCTTCTGTAGGACTGTATCTGACGCACTTGCAGGGAAAGTGCATTCGACGATCGATTTCAAAAAATTACTCAACAACTTGTCGAATGGAAGGATCAACGCTTGCCCCCTCCGCGAGTATTCCAGTCGCAGGTAAGTATTCCGTTGGTCCATTAGGTCGCATCTGATTCGCAAGTAGTTCGATAAAGTTGGTCTCACGAGTAAGTCGTGTTGCCACCGGAGGTCCCGTCGCTTACCATTTTCGAAGTGCTCACATGGCTATGGGCCCTTTTCCATTGGCCTGAGACATTCCTTGCATTCCCCTCAGCCATGAAAATGCTGTGCGTTTATTACTTTTTGACTCGTCGCAAGATTCACACATACCTGCAGGCCTGAAATCCTCAACATGTCGGAGCTCAATGACAATCCAGAATTACAAAAGTATAGCACTGCACTCTTGCAAGTGATGTCTGGGATATACTTGCCAGCCACGTACGCAGAGGCGGTTTTGAACAAGTTGGTGGACGCGATACAGTTTTCGAAGGTATGGAAAGCAGCACTCGCGTACCGTCGAGGCATAATGAAAATCTTGCAGTCCTGGCGCATCCGGCTGCATACATTACCAGTCCTGGTGATGTTTTTCTATCGTAATCTGCTGAATATCTCTCCTACTGGTGTGTCGAAGGTCATGGATCTACTGCTTGAATGTCTGGGGGACGAAAATGTCGAAGTTCGCGAGATGTCCTCGAAGACACTCTCCGGGATACTACGTTGTTCGCAGCGCCAGAGCATCAGACCTCTCAAGGTGCGTCGTAAATGCGAAATCTTCTAACATTACCCGACACCTGGACAACAGGATCGATTTGTCTCTTTGGCTCGCACTGTCAAGTTGCCCCCTCGATCGTCACCAAATTATGGTGAATCCATGAGGAAGCTGCACTCCGCCATTCTAGGGCTTTGTGCCCTGATTGAGAGTTTCCCCTATTCAGTCGAATCCTGGATGCCTCCTCTCACAGAATGTTAGCTGCATTCCTTCACGACTATTGTCACGCGTGATTTCTGACGTACTGCACACCTTCAGTGCTTGCCCGACATGCGACCGATCCCCCTCCGATTTCAACAACAATACGTCACTGTGCCTCGGAATTCAAGAAGGTACGATGCTTTCCTTTTGATTGTCGATTGACGCCTAATGTCGTCGCTTGCCTAGACACATCAGGTATGATACTATCCTTGTTGATTAGATGGACAAGCAGCTCAATGTTTGACTAGGATACATGGCACAAAGACCAATCGGCATTTGACGAAGATCAGCTGCAAAGTCTTTCCACCATGCTGGTCGGCACATCATATTGTAAGAAGTTGTTACTTGATTGTCTGAGAGAGTACTCACGGTTTGGGCTTCGCAGATGCTTGATTTGAGGTATCCACACGGATATATGTTCGATATATGAACATTAATATTTACATGTACTCGACGCCCTGTTCCGTGTGCTGAGCTGCACGATAGAAGAGTAAGGTAAATTCACAACATTCCTGGGCCTCTACCAGAACGAATACAATCGTGTTTCAAATATCCTTGGCGTAGGCTAGCGAACTAAATAATGCGCTGCAAAAGGATTGATTGAGATCGACAGCCCAGTAACCCTGCAGCCGAAGAAGCTGGCCAACATCGTGTCATTCCTCCCATGAGACGTGTATTCGAAACCTCGTGGTGGCCTCGTGTTTAGATATGATCATATCAGGTGACCGACGTGCGTTGGTATCGGTTCTGCGATGCTGTGCGAATATTCTGTCGTTCACTCAAGCAAGGAACACATTATGCAGGGACACTGCATTATTCAAAGTCCGGAGAAGGTTACGTGTCGTGCACAACCAAGCATTGAGTCGAATCAATTTCTATTGGTAGGGTTGCTAGCCGATGCAGCGGTGTAGCTACAATCGGGCAGAAACTAAGATAAGCACTGCTGGTTTGGTCACCGCACGATAATCTTGCCTTGGTTATGGCTCATGGCGATCGATAGGGAAGAAGTGTCGAAAGCAGAGTGGCCCTTTTTTAATTCAAAGTCCGTGACTTTCGGAAGCATTTCAAGATTGGCTTGAGACGGATCTCCCTCCTTCCACGTAAAAAAAAACGGGGGCTCCATAGGAGCACGGAGAATACAAACAGCCTGGCCGATTCTTGCCTCATCGCTCCACGGGAATGGACCGAGAGCGTCTTTAAGTGCTCGGTCGCGGTATCTAATGGGGAACTGCGGTTGCATTCCGAGAAGGCGTGTGAGCACACGTGTCGGAGGTAAGTTGGGGTTAGCGCGCACGCTGAGGCACTCGCTCATCAAGGGGTGGGGGCTTGGCGGAAGGAGGACTCTGAGGAGCTCCATGGCCGAGGATGGTGCGGCGGTATAAAAGACCGCTCTCCCGTGTGATGTGCTCGTCGCGGTGGAGGAGGGTTGAGAATGGCAGCGCCCTGTTGATGGCGGCAAGGTTCACAACCGTTATTAGTAACCGCTCCGGCTGTTACGACAGCGAAACCAGTGCGCCGGACCCCGCTCAGATCTTTTCCTCCAACTTGTGTCCCCCCTCTATCGTGTACTTACTACAACTCTTCTCTCCCTTTCGACGCTACGCCAGCGGCGGCGACGACAACGACGACGACGAGCACTTGAGCGTGCCCTGTCGTGTTCTAATTCTGTCCTCCAACCGTCACTACGACCTGCTCGTCACGCTCATAATTATTTGACAAACGCCGCCTCAACGAGGGCACGTTGCGATCAAAACCCTGCACAGTTCTACTAGCCTCCCCTTTACCACATTCCATTACAATCACACTCCAGAACCCACCGAACCCTCAACCTCCATCATTCCTCTACCCCGCCGGCTCTGCCTCAGTCCTGATCCACAACACGCGACCAGAGTGCTCACGACCCCTTGACGCCTCGTTCCCGGTCATCTTTTTATACCTATCTTGTGCTCTCTTCCTAGATCTTTGCTGCTCGTCCTTCTACCTCTCAGCTGGTCAAAAGGTCGACCAAGGCCCTATCTATCTTGTCAATTACGCAGCTCAGCATCGTATCCTATATCCATAGCATCACTTCATTATTGTCTCATACCAATTCAAGCACCTTTTTATCCCTGCATTCATCGTTGGACGCACATCCTCTCTAATTTACTGGTGAGTCCTTACTGTCCCCGCTTTCTGTCGATGCCAAATACCGTCGATCTCCTAGATTTAAATGCAAAAAGCGGTCCCCAGTACTACTGCAACAACGGACAGTCTGTACTCTGCACGCGAATCAGCTTCATCGATATCTTTCCCCACTCGTGCCCAATCAACTGGAACGCTCGCCTGGACGCATACACGCGAAATAAAACGCTTCAGTAACGAAATCGCGAAAGAGGCACGTACTCGTGCACACCTCGTGCCAGCTTTGCTCATCCTGTGCTTTTCCAGAAAAATTGGAATCTGTCCCCAACGCAAGACTCTCCCACAGAATTGTCTTCGAGCTTCCGGCCTACGTCTCTGCTCACAGTTCAAAAACCGTCCCCCATGCCTCCTCGTACTAGCATCTCCGAGAACCCAGCCTTCCAAACAGAATCGAATCGTCCTGAGCGCCATGTCACCTCGCCCAACAACAACAACCACCGTTGGAGATTTAATGAGAATGGCCAGCTAATCGATGCTGGTGCAGCCTCAGAGTGGGATCTTGCGCAGGATATTGCTAGACTGAACCTCGGTTCGGTCACAGACCTTAGAGAGGACGTAGGCCCCATAAAGACCCCGCCTCAATCCAGACTCGCCGTTGCAGCAGTCGTCCAATACAATGAAGCCAGCCCCCTAGAAACGGCTTCTGAGGCCAGCATTGATTCCTCGCCTCATGGTTCGGAACATCAGCTTTCACCTTCTCATTCTCGAGTATCCTCCACGGATACCTTGGACTCTCATGAGTCCGCGCTGTCTTCAGCTAGCCAAACCCTTCGCGGACCGCCACAGCTCAAGGTTGCCGCTAACGGCGAGGCAAAGGAGCGCCCACATTCGTTCAGCGGGGGATTGTCATCGGCTGAACTGCGTCGCCTCAAGCAAGTAGGCGAGGAACCTTTGGGCACGATTCAGCCGGGAGATACTGCTCATCAGTGGTCTTCCTCCCACTATCGTGACCTCCTGGGCACAGGTGATAAACCCTTTTCACCCGACCAGCCGACGTATCCTTCGTTGGCTAGTACGGGGGCTTTTGGTCGTGGCCAGCAACAATATGGTTACCGTGCCGTACCAGGACCTCATGCAGGTAAAGTGGAAGCTGATTATGCCGCAGGGCCGCGGCCCTTTTTCCCCCATGCGCAAGGCATCCCTGGAGCTTCGCAGCACTTTGTCCAAGGTCGACCCGTCGACGGGGTCCCACCCACCTCCTATCGCCAACCTCAACGCGGATTTCCTCAGTCTCTACTTCCTAATCCGACCGGTCTTGGCTACGCGGCGGGCCATGTCCCCCACCTCTCTCTTGGTACTGCACAACAACTGTATGATATGGTCCTACCCCACACGGATGGTCACCACCCAGCAGTTACCCGAGTGCAGCAGCAGCACAACGGATTCCGAGCTACCCATCAACACTCCGCTTCTGATCCCTCTGCGCTCAGGGATGCTGCTGCACTAGCCATCTTGGGCGGCCAAGCATTTGCACCAGGCGCCCATGGTTTATACCCTCCCCTAGCGCCGCACTTACCGTTGTATTACCCACATGATGGATATGGTCCAGATGTCGCGGCGGCCGTGAACCATCTACAAGCTCAATTCACTGGACATTATGGGTCTTTACCGAACCAGACGATCGGAGTTACGAACTCTGGTAGCAGTAATGCAGGCTCCAGCGGTGGCGGCCCCAGTGCAAACAATCGCAAGCTCGGACTATACAAAACGGAGCTTTGCAGGTCTTGGGAGGAGAAAGGGACATGTCGATATGGTACAAAATGTCAGTTTGCTCATGGCGAGGAAGAACTCCGTTCAGTGGCTCGACACCCCAAGGTAAAGTTTCCAGGTCACCGCCGTTTCCGTCGTTAACTGGTTATCATTGCAGTACAAGACTGAAATCTGTAGGGTATGTGGAATCGCTGATGAATCCTAAGCCTGCATGCTTATGCGCTCCGTAGACATTCTGGGTCTCCGGGGCCTGTCCCTATGGAAAGCGATGTTGCTTCATACACACAGAACTTCCCGTCTCGGGTGTTGCCCCTGGAGCCGACGGAGCACCACCACCGCCCGCGACTACTACCGGCCGCGAGCGATCAAACAGTGACCCTAGCGAATCCTCGATCTCATTGCTGCAGCGCATACAAAGGAAGAACGACACCACGCCAGTGGATGCCTCGCCTCCCTCTGGTGGATTCTTCAATGGCCGACCGCCCACAGGATCTCTTCGCGTGGATACTACTGCTCTGAACAACGTCGCCAAGCAAAACAAGTCTGCATACCCCACATTCGCCAGCAACGCCCTAATGCTTTCGCATCCGGAGCAGACCTCGATGAAATCTCCCGTTCCGTTGACAGCTGGTCCTGACTTCGGGAGGCACAATGCAAGCCGGTTGGACATTGTTGGTTATCAGGTACGATCGATGAAAATGTTAAACATATGCGACTGAACGTCGTTCCCTAACAGCGTATGAATAAGGCCTCGTCGAACAATTCTAGTGCTCGTCACTCCTTCAATGGGACTGATCTCGACCTCGATCTTGCCTCTCCTTCAACACCTTCAGCCCCCAATCAAATGGGTTCGTTCACGATGGCGAACGAACGTGCATCCACCAACAATGCGATGCCACGTAGCAGCCACGTCCGCTCAGGGAGTGCTGGCAATTGGGGTAACGTTACTCGTAGTAGCAACTTGACAGGTGCACCCACATACCCCCACTCCTCAGAAACAAACGGGGATGCTTCTTGGTCGACCTCTGAGTTAACCGTTGGAAATGGGAGAATTCCAGAGGGTTGGATGTAATTTCTCGAGGGCGCAACTACGGACGGTCAATAGGGCGCGAACCGAAGGTCGGACACTTTTCCTCTACTCTTACCCCTTACGCGGTTGTAAATCACTACTTACATGCTGGTCCCCCGGTCTTCTGCTTGATCATTGACCATGACTTCCCATCTTTGCTCTTGCCACACTCATCTCATGATGTTTCTTGACTTGTTATGATATCCACGTTCTTCATGTCAGTTCATGTCGCGCCGTTGCCTGCCTTCACACCAATTGGAGTTTTCTCTCATTGCTGAATTGACCATTGGAACGATGAAATATACAGTACACTATCTCATACTTCATAACGTCGGGAGACCCATGAGGGGACGCAGTGCCATATGTATGATGAGTAAGCAAGGTCTTTGTCACTGCGACGTCCATCTGGCGATTGAGGCCTCTGATCATTCTTTCGCATCTCTTCCCCAGAGCGTACTCGGGTAAGTTAAAAGTCCCTGACGACGCGACAGGAGATGAGGCTCGTCCAGAAGGGCCTGGCGGAATGGCCAACAAGGGACTCACTGGACGTCAAGGCCGCATCAGCATACACGCGACCCCCCGTCCTCGCCCCCGCTACCTTGTGCGACTCGCATGGACACACGCATCCATCGCCCTCATTCACCTTTGTCCTTGCCACCCGCCTCGTGCCAAGAGTGACAAAACGAACCCGATTGCACGAACGCGACGGGGTGTCACGTGCACTTGCACTGCTGTCGTTCTTTCTCTCTGCAAGTGATCAATACGAATAGTATGACATCGATTTCCACCAAACGTAACTGGGACCATATGGACCATGTCGAGGAGATGACTTTTGAGGCGTGCTGTCAGTGTTTCATGGCACTATATGGTTATCAGGCTGTATCTAACATGGAGATGGCTTTATTCACTTTCACGGTTTAGTTTCGTGCGCCGCCGAGTCGCAAGGCACTACCGCGAATGTGGCGGTATGAAATCAAGTTCTTGAGCCAACCATTCAGATTATCCTCTGACAATCACATCTTGTTAGTGCTCCCAAGCTCCGAATATATAGCTCGTCATAATGCATAATGTACCACCCGGGTCAATGCATGATGCATTCTGTTCAAATTTACCCTGCACAACGATGAGACATCGAGATTTTCATGCAGTATCAAATTTATGCATTACAACCCCATGCATTATTATTGTATACAGAATTACTGAAGGTGCAAGTATGACTACGCCGCTCATTCATACCCCGAGTTCTTCGACTTCATGAAAGTACCTCTCCATCCGGCACCTTGCATATCCTAAGTAATCAAACCCTGCTTCGGTCCTCACGCGACCCTTCTCTACATCATCCTTTGCTTGAACGATGCCCCAAGTGGCCCACATTCCATGGGACGCAGGGCTCCAAAGGCTGACCTGTCGCTCCAGCTTTGCTGACCAAGCTTCGCGTTCACTGGCGGGTATTCCCGGGTGAGTCCGAGAGAGGTAGGCTTGGTAGAAATTACGCCGCTGCTGGACTCTCGGATACCGTGAAAGATCAAGTAGATGAGGCGCTGAGGAATGGTAGTCCGCCGTCCACTCGTGAAAATGATTGGCGATGTCAAAAGCGAGAGGATTAGGCGAGGCGTACTCAAAGTCGACGATGACGAGCTATAGCGAAGTGTCAATCGACTGGCAGACATTACAGGGCGAACACTCACCTGGCAGTGCTCCGGTACATCTTCCGCCAACTTTCCAGTAAGTCTCAAAAGATTCCCGTATTGGGTGTCGTTGTGTGCAAAGACGCGCCGGCTCGGACTTTCCTGCTTTTCTACTTGAGATAGCCAGGACATATAGCGGGCCCAGGACTTCGCAAAAGCGTCGAGATTGAGAGCAGTACGGTCGGTCTCATCCACATTTGGATGAACGAGAACCCCACGAGCTACCGGAAGCCACGTCTTGACGTTCCTTTTGACACCTATTTCCCAACTCTTGCCTTCGAGACTCCTAACGGCCAACGGTCCTTCGATTGCGGTAATCTCCACTGAATGAAGTTCTGCCATCCTAGCACTAATCCAACGACTGATCTTTTCGTCTCGAAGATCAGAAGGTCCCAAGGTGATCGAATCGAAATACTCTTCGATACGACCATTAGAAAACGTGCCATAGATACGTGGTCCGATGCGATAGCGCGAGGACAGAACGTGGAGCGTCCGAAGTTCGCGAGAACGTGAAATCATGGAACCTGACGAGGAACCATATATACGCAATAAGATCGTAGGAATAGATGGGGAAGGTGGATATGAGACAAAATAAACAGTATTCGTCAGAGATCCAGATGCCTTGCGAACCGAAAGTTGGGTTGGATCTAGATTCTGAGCAGTACCCCAAGCAGGCACACGAAACGCGATCATTAGCAACACCAATTGGGTAGCAAATGACGACGATTGGTAAGACCTGCTAGGGTGGTGATAAAATGAGCCATGTTGCAAGACCAAAGTAAAGACACCAGACTGTCACACATCCCCGTCCTACTCGCGTGTCCCAGCCCAAAAAGAGAGACTCCTTACCTTGCGTCCAGGTTGATATCCACATGTTGCAATCCATTGATGATCTCTACTTTGCAAGTTGGTGATCTGCGAACCGAGGACATGCTAGCAATCGGACTTTGGGGTTCATGGCCGTGGCTGTAAAACAGAGAGCCCGCTGACTGATGTGCCTCGGAAGCACGAGTAATTGATGTAAGAAAGGATTCTGCAAGGACTGCAGAGTGATCCATGATCGTGGTGTAGAGGAGAGTTTTGGGCACACGACCAACAAATCCAATCGCTGGCAGGACCGATGCGCCGCTGACTATTACAAACGTCACCGGAGCTCATCGTTGCTGCCATCCGAAAATGTGTAGAAAAAATTAGAATTTATTTTCTAAAAGCACAGACACACCTCTTGGTGGATATAGAACAGTGTATTCATTTATCTTATTTTTATCCCCGTATTGATAGGGGTGCCAGTTTTGCGCCGCTCATCTGCACGTGATTCCCAGGAAGGCGATGCTTGAGCGCTTGAGCTTGAACCTTCAAAAACTTCAAGTTGGACCTACACCTTCAGGCTCGCCGAATACTATCACCCTTTCCATTTGCCAACGTGCAATAGGAACCTTTATAAGCTTGGCGATCACCTCCAATCTGAGGATCTTAGACTAGTACGCATTTAAAACGCCTTTGCAAGACACTGACTTTGGTCTGGGTCCGTCTTCTGCAATCCTTTGGACCCCACGAAATGATTGGAATGGGGAGTCTTTGGACACGCTTTGGGGTGTACTGCTATGGTTAGAGACTAGATTCGATACGGCGTGCAATGTTTTACCCAGTAGGTGTGAGTCGATGGAACGTTCCTCGGACCGCACTTGGACACGCCACCAACACGCCTTGGAGTTCCCCTGTCAATCTTGCCTATCTTGGTCGCTTCCAATTGGCAATGCAACCAGCTTCAAGTGAGTATTTGTTCACCCATGGCCTTGCTTCGGCATCCAATGGCTAATAGATATCTCGACAACACGAGCACCTCCAGGTCCCCGTAAGGACCACAGACTTACGTCCCAAGTCCGCGGTAGCCAGGATATAAGCTTAGCCCTTCTGGATGGCATGTATCACTGCCACTTGAACAAAACGTGAATTCCCGCAGATCGGCACCGTAGGTCTTTTATACATGCCGCGGTCATGCGACAGAATGCACTCACTCGATCTTGAAGTCTAGCGGCGATCCGGGGGGACGCAAGGATGCAATAGCGTAAATCTCGATACATTTCACGGTCTCGATCGGCTAGCGAAGCTGACGCCTCCATCCTTAGCAAATGAATTCATCCTACTGAGTTATAGCGTGGCTATTACCAATGCCATATTGGCGTTACGTGCAGCCAGTTTCTCCGCTTGCGAGAAGTCGGAAGTCTTTGCTTCTTCAACAACTTCATCCTGTGGCAATGAATATTCATTTAGCCTTCCTACAGGTGACGTTTGCCTCGCTGGAGGGTGTCGTTGCTGCAGTGTCGCTACTTTACGTTGCCTCTGACAACAGGGTCCCCTAGCGTCTTGCTTACGCATCTTCGGCGTGATGTGATGCCTTGATGCTCACCGATGGTGTGTCTGGTATCTTTGCCTCAGTATTCCGCGGAAAATCACCCCAACTAAATGGCATCAGCTGGACCCCTGAAGTCAGCCCACGTTTCGCTCTTCGATGACATGTGTTCTCGTCACCCATGTCATCGCCCTTCACCACTGCTTAGCGTGACACAGAAGCAGTCGACGCCTCACCGACACGTGTTCTTTGCATTCAATTGGCGGGTGAACGTTGAACTTCTAGCAACGCTGGTCTTGGGCTCAATCCTGCCAGATTGGACTTATACATTCCGTTATCCCGCAACCATAGGAGTTTGGGTGTAAAGAGCATGCATACGTAAGTAATTCAAGCTAGGGTCATTAATTTTGTGAACCACTCAGAAAGCTTGATGGCTATCGCGTGTTGATTAGCTATAGTCCAGCTGGCCGCGGAATTGCGCACCGAAACCATGTTTTCTCAACATGAGGCGACCGCTCTACAGTGAGTTTTCGGCGTGGGATCCGGCTTCCGATGCTCGGATGCAGTCACATCACACGTAGAATTCTTTCTGGAACATTTCCACTGTTTAACAGCGGCGCGATCATTGCTTTGGAAAACAGGCTAACACCGACCATATCCATAATATTACTCAAACTATACGTCCTTGACATAAACGCAATGCCTAACTCTAGTGTTGTTTATGCTGGTAGATGTGACAAGAAATTCTATCTTCTCTATGCTTGTGTTGCGAGTTGAGCTGAATTGGAGGCACTTGTGTCCGCTTTCTTTTCCTGGATGTCGTCGTCCCTTGCTTCTATAGGTAGCCGTTTTACGAAAAAAGAAATCTTCGTCGCCAGTCTACAGTCAGTGACATGACCCGACAGAACTTCGTTACCATACTCACCAACATGGCCATACACAGAACTGGTGTGCACACGATCCAGATTGTCTAATGAGGATGGTGTACATGATTGGTAAAAATCTAGTTAGAGTAGGGATAACACACCTGGATGGCTTTAGATACAGCACTTAGAACCGCCCATTTCAGCGGCAGGGAATTACAACTCAACGATGTCCAGTTGATTGATGACGATGATCCTTGGATTTGGTAGTCTGACGGCATGTTGTGTGACAGCGTGCCATCGAATATCAAACCAGCGACAGCCTTAACCCAAAATTTGCATTATAATCAAAATGTTTGTGGATTAAACCTTACCAAACCGATCGTCGCACCAGTGAACCTCACCAAGAAAAACGCGCTTGTTCCGGCTGCCAGATCAGATGGTCCTAGCGCTTTTGCAAATACCTGATACGGTGCATGGAACAACATTCCAATGCCTATGCCAGCTATTAGGGGAAAGGTTGACTGCGGGAGGCGCGGAGAATGTTCATTGAGCAACGCAAGAAGCCCTGAACGGCGGATATGAAGGAAAACTCGAGACAACGATTTCAGTGGGCTTGGACTTACCAAATCCTACTGCTGCGATGAAGAGGCCAGTCGTTATCACCCACTTTTGACCAGTCATATCACCCGTCTTTTTCTGTGAAAATCCAATCAACCATGCGGCCGGCATAGAAGCCAGTGAGGATCCAAGCGAATATGGCAGCATTTTAATACCAGCTTCCAGAGGCGTCGAGCAATTCACAGCCTGATGGGAGTTAAATGAAGATTGAATCATGGCAGTGTCTAGTCACACAGGCGGCAAACAGACCTGGAAATATAATGCGAGATAGAAGGTGCCAGCGTTGAATACCAGATTATGGAAGAAAGTGATAATGAGGACAAAGACTGGAAGGTTGATGAGTACACGAATGTCACTAAGCTAGAAGTTTACTCACCGATGGTGAGATTTCGAAAAGCTACGGGTGGGAATAAGGCATCACGACTGGTGTGCACCTCGTAAAAGCCACCAATAACCAATATTAGAGGTCCGATTACGATAAGCGTAAGTGTAGAAGCCGAAGTCCCTGTAGAGTTAATGAAGCCTTGGACTTGTGAAGTTGTAATTTAGCCTTACAACCGTTGCGCGTGGCAAAGCTAAAGCCGACAATTAGCAGTCCTGTCCCGGCCATGAAGAGCAGCCTGCAAATCTGCCGTAAGCTCGTGGAAATGAGAATAAGAATTCACAAACGAACAATCCAAGGAAATCAAATCTTTGGGCAAATGTTTGCCATGAGGCACCTTTGGTCCGATTGGTGGTGACATCTCGAAGAGATAACGCAAGAAGAATGAATGCGGCCGTGCAAACAGGGAGGTTCATGTAAACTGGAGGAAAGGCTGAGTGATAATCTAACACCACCCTTTGGTAACTCACAGGCCCATCTCCAACTGATCATGCTTGGCACGGATGAGCGAGCTATAATCAGCACGTGTGTTAGCACGTGCTCGGGAGAATGATAAGTTACTTACAGCTGAATAATCCGCCTAGTAAAGGACCTGCGACAGCAGAACAACTCCATGTAACGCTGAGTGCCTGAGACCACTTGGCCCTATTTTTTGGCTCGACTATTTCGGAAGTGATAACCCACACTGAACTGACTATCCCTCCACCGCCGATACCGGCCACAGCCCGTGCTAGTATGAGTGCCATTATATTCTTTTAAGGCAATCCAATCAGGAAAGATACCGACAGGTAAAAATCATCTTAGATTACCTTGGCCGCACCACAGAGCAATGAACCAAGCGCAAAAATCATCATGCTTGTGTACAGAACATTCTGAGGGAGCGTGTCAGAGGTTCCTGTATGACTAGGGAGAGAAACTTGAACCTTGCGGCCTACTAGGTCAGACACCTTGCCGTATAATGGCTGGCAGGCGGTCTGGGTGAGCATATATGCGACTCCAATCCAAGTGTATTGGCTTTGGGATGCCGCAAGATCACTTGTGATCGTGGGCAAGCTCGTGGAGACGATCGTCTGCGTGGATGTAAGAGGGGGTTCACACATTCCCAACGTGGCACCTACTGAATCCGTAGTGGCAAGGAACAACGCCATTGCAGCTCTACAGGCTTGGTGAGTACGATCGGCGCGAACAGGTGGTAAACAAGGTACCCTATATGCACGAAGAGCAAGCGCGATAACGAGAGATTTGGCACATCATACTGAGAGGAGACAAGGGAGACAGAGTCGACGGTGCGCGTCGTGCTTGTGCATGAAGCGCTGGGGGTGGTTGAAGATGGCCAAAGCCTTGAAGGAAGCGAAGCTAGGAAGGACATGAGCGAGGATTGCGGTTCGGATCGAATGGGAGGGCATACTGGCAGTCTAATTTATACGAGGGTGGCTTCGAACGACTAGATGTCTTTTTCCGAGCGACCCACCGGGCGAGACTGCAAGGCTCAACGTCAGATTAAAGAAACGTACAATACGTTCATTGTCATGCGTCTCGAGGCGGAGAGAAGCACGCACGAAGGCTTCTTTAGATTGCCGTTGGGCGTATGAATGACGAGCCTGAGGAGAAACCATGTCTCCTAGGAGAGATCGGGTACGCGTGAGAGCTTGATTGATTTATCAAATCAAGATGTGAGATCGCCGCGCAAGTCTGATTGAGTGCGCAGGTCCATGTAAGCGGTGCGCTCAACGCAATGTAGTTCAGGCTGGATGCGGATGTCCACGGCCCTTCCTTTTATGGCGATGTCTAAATATGCGGTGCTATGCTTCTGTGAACGTCTACTTCAAAGAGCAGCCCTCTTCTTCACCCCTTTCTCCGCGCTATCCGATTTTCCATCTCTGTTCGCCGTTTCTCCGCCCCCTTGTTCCTCTATGGTATTCAATTGAGAAGCGATCAATGTGATGGAACCAGTGCCGCAAGGTCAACCATGAATAAATCAAAGCCGAGTAAGTTGTCGTATTCTTTTCCACGCACGAGACAGCCAGCCATCCTCGCGGGATGCGGCTGGAGAAGTAAAATGACCCCTACCGTTATGTGCACTTTCAGTCTCTACCTGTTTGGTACTCGGGGCCGTCGATCCCACATCATCACTCTTGTCGTGTGCAGTATTCCGCGATGTCGGATTACGACCCTCGACGTCGTCCGCGTATTGCTGTAATATTTCACGTTGCCGTGTTGTCAACGACCTAGCGCCGTATGATAGTATATGTCTTTATGGAGCAAGGATAAATGTCTCACCTTGGAAGCTGGATGGTAAAGGAGACAAACAAATCCCCCTTGTCTCCGCCAAAGACTGATGGGACGCCGTGATTTCGAAGAACCATATCTTCACCGTGCTGCGTCCCGCTTGGTACACGTACATCAACATGACCATCTAGTGTCGGGACCCGCACACGGCCACCCAAAAGTGCAACGTGCAGAGGTATCCGTGCTTCGTGATGGAGATTTGCCCCTTGTCTTCGAAAGATCTTTGAAGGAGCTACCCCAACACGGACCAAGAGGTCCCCATGACTACCTTTGCCTGCTAGTGGAGCATCCCCAGCTCCAGGCACACGGATAGTCATGCCATCCTCAACGCCTCCGTTAAATTAGCATGCAGGTGCGTACAAGGTTAAAGAATGTTCGATCACTTACCTGGTGGAACATCAACATTAACCGTCTTCCTGCTTCTAACGTGCCCCTGACCACCACATTGGTCGCACTGACTACCGCGAGGGATGGTGGAACCTGTTCCTAAACATGCTCCGCATGTACTGGCCATCTGAAATCCACTGTCTATAACAAATGTGCGCGTCCCGGTACCATGACATGAACTACATGTGGCACGCTTAGCACCCCTTTTAAGGCCAGTACCGCTACACGTTGAGCAGGACGCGACTGGATTGATATTCACAGTGCGAACGGTGCCCTTGCAGGCATCCATAAAAGTGACGTTGACACGAGCCTCGATATCAGCACCTCTGGAACTCTGCGTAAAACCAGCAGGGCGACCGCGACCGCCAAAGGCACCACCGAAGAGTTGAGAGAACAAATCACCTTGTGCGCCGCCGAAAGCTGCACCAAAGTCGCGGAACCCGGCAAAACCACCCGCAGCGTCTCCGAATTGGTTGCGAGTAAATGTGTCCGGATCAAAGCCTGGCTGTTGAGAAGCTGCTCCATATTGGTCGTATGCAGCGCGCCTTTTCTCGTCTTTTAAAATCTGGGGGTGTGTGAGATGGATGGTGAACCTAAGAATGGAGAACATACGTCATAAGCCTCCTGTATCTCGACGAACTTTGCTTGTGCATCTTTGTCGGGGTTCGTGTCAGGGTGATACTTTCGTGCAAGCTATCATCAAACTAGATTGAGTGGCTACGGAGACGATAAGAAGACAAACGCATACGGCAAAGTAGGTTTTTTTGATCTCAGCAGCGGAGGCATCTTTGCTCACACCTAGAACCTCGTAAGGGTTTTTGACACCGGCTGAAAGTGAGGCAGAGGTATGAAACACGCGCTGTGAAGAAAGGGGTCACGTTGACGTTTGAGAGGGGGGTAGTTGAAATGGAACCTTGGTTCTTGGCTTATGGCGTTGGCTAGAAGAAATTAAGAGATGGACATGCGGAGATCTAGTAGGGTAGGATGACAGTGAACGAGATGTTTGTCGTCTTGCACAGGCGTAGAAAGAAATGAATGATGAAATACACCGAGAAGGAAAGCGAGGAAGCATCTGCAGGGCGGTATTGTCGTCGCTGCCAAAACCAGACTAGGGACGAGGGACGAGTTGTATACATGTATTTGTTAAGCTGACTAATTACACTGCCACATTGCAGGCTTGTTTACATCTGTTCTGTATCGCCACCACGACTTGCCGTAGGAAACCAAGATCTCGTCCCCCCTCTTGATAGACTCTCCTTTGCTCCAGATGCTCATGCACAGTTCTCCCTTGGCTGTTCGATATTCTGTGAATTCAGCATTTGGCTTGTCTTGTATCCCTCGGTAGTCATTGATGAACCTGGCCTCGTTGCCCATATCACGGGCATCGATCCCAACGTTGACGCCATCCTGTGAGCGGTATAGGGATAGGTCGTAGTCCGAGTTGGGCCGTTCCTGGCAGTGAACTTCACCGATATAGTCGATGATGTGTGACTTTGGTGGTATCTTCTTGTGTGCAAAGAGGCCGTATTGTCCACGTGCGGGGTGGCCGAGGTCGGTCACGGGTCTGATGCGGACGAGGGGGTTGACCGCACGAGTGAGCGGTGGTGCGGCGACGCCGTTGGCGAGCAAGGCTCGCGTGGATGGTGGTACCGAGCTGTGGTAGCGAGGCGCGGTGATGAACTGCACGGACGATGGCCAGTGTGGTGGTGACATGACCAGCGTGGGTAAACCATAAATCGTCTCGGTAGACGGCAACGTTTCATTCAGCATCGCAAACGCCAAAAGTCACGACCCCGCTAGTGTTCCTATCCTCCTCTTTTCCATGGTACGGCCCCCAACAAAGTCTGTCGCACGCGTCTATCGAGATGTTAATGCACAGTACGGTCCTGCATGGCATGAATATGGTTGACCCCACTTCTTCTTCTGCTCTCGTTCTACTAACACCGCTTCAACAGACAATCTGCAGGTTCAATGGGGTTCGCAGGATCACTACGAGATAGTACGCAAAGTCGGTCGGGGGAAATATTCAGAGGTACAGTCCTGCATGCGATCACAAGCAGATCCTAATCATCCCGTCCCCCAGGTCTTCGAGGGAGTCAATGTCATACACGACGAAAAATGTATCATTAAAGTCCTCAAACCCGTGAAAAAGAAGAAAATAAAGCGCGAGATCAAGATCCTTCAAAACCTCGCCGGTGGCCCGAACATTGTGGCTCTTTTGGATGTCGTCCGGGATCCTGCTTCTAAAATCCCTAGTCTGATCACCGAGTACGTCGACAACGTCGACTTCAAGGTGCTATATCCACGATTCACCGATTTTGACGTTCGATTCTACATGTTCGAGCTTCTCAAGGTTTTCTTCTCTTCTCGATCACTTTGATATGGACACTCAACGAGTCCCTTCGTTAGGCACTGGATTTCTGTCATTCTCGGGGAATCATGCATCGAGACGTAAAGCCCCACAACGTGATGATCGATCATGATCGACGCAAGGTATCTATCCAGTCTATTGTGTCGCATCTCCCAGTTCAAACATGGGTTGTAGCTGAGACTCATTGATTGGGGTTTGGCCGAATTCTACCATCCCAAGGTCGAATACAATGTTCGTGTAGCCTCGCGCTACTTCAAGGGTCCCGAGCTCTTGGTAGATTTCCAGGAATACGATTACAGCCTTGACATGTGGAGCTTTGGCTGCATGTTTGCCTCGATGGTGTGTAACCCTCGCTTCTTCGATCCGTCTGTTTCCCCATCGTTCCCATGTAGATATTCAGGAAAGAACCGTTTTTCCACGGACACGATAACTACGACCAGTTGGTCAAGATCGCAAAGGTTCTCGGCACTGATGAACTATATACTTACATCGACAAGTACAACATTCGGCTCGATCCGCAGTACGACGAGCTTTTAGGCAGGTAAAATACCGTCCATCTCCCTCGAACAACTGCCCATCATATTACTCAGGTATCCCCGAAAACCGTGGTCGAAATTCGTTACGTCGGAAAATGGGCGGTATTTTTCCAACGAAGCAATCGACTTCCTTGATAAATTGCTTCGCTATGACCATCAAGAACGCTTGACAGCTCGTGAGGCGCAAGCACACCCATACTTTGGTAAACTCTCGACCGTTTCAGTTCTGCGCTGTACTGATCTCTACCCTACTCAGAACCTGTGCGTAATGCAGCTTCTGCTGCCTCTGCAGATGGTGAGAGCGAAGACTCGGGGGCGTCATCAGCCTAATTCATCACACACCTCCTTATTCCTGTTCCTCGTTTGCTGTACTACTCCTTTTATATAGAATCTCCTTGCTATCATGCAGGCCCGGATGACTTGTGATACTTCCTTGTGGAATCAGGCTGGATAAGTGTTATTAAAGCTCAGTGCTGGGTGGGTGGAGCAGTGGAGCACTGATGTGACCTAGTTTCTTCACATGACGCATTTATCTTATCCCCCCCCCGCCATCGACCTCGTGCTCACCAGGCTGGTCGCACAATCAAACGCATGAAATCAACCGGCAGAGATATGACAAGACACTTCAGTTTCGCTGTCAGGTGGATAGCGTGTTCACGTGTCCCCCCGAACCTTCGTGCGAGGTACGACGTGACTCTCGGAGCCATGTGTTCCTGTCCTTTTATAGTCATGCCAGCTAAAGAAGTGCGCCTTGAAGTCGGTCGAGGCAGGGATTCTAGGTGAATATACCATTTTGATGGGCTTTTGTGTCATGCGACCGCGATATCGCTCACATGGTGGACACTTGTTGCAAGGGGTAAACTCATCACTCCTCCCGTCTGCCGACGAGGTATAAGAGCTGACGTTTGCAAGGCATGTAGGTGGAAGACCCACACTTCACGGACATCATGGCATTCTCCCCCGCCTTTGCATTCCTTCTTTCTGTATGCTCATGTCTAGGAAAGGTCTTTGCATACGACAACTCTTATTATGACAATGTATGTACCCTTTGGTAATCCATTTCCATACCTTTTACTGATGTTCTGTACAGGTTGCAGTGTGAGGCAGAATTTCATTTCCATTCAACGTTTTCTGATATTTCAGGGCAGATACTGGGGCCAAAACTCCTATGGTGCACGGAGCAGTAATACCGCTCACTATCAACAGCCGATATCATTCTACTGTCAAGTATGTTGTCCTCGCAAACTGTGCAAGAAGAAACTCATTCCTGGCTCTAGGACGACGCCATAGATGCCTTTCCTGTTGCCTTTGTGGACACGTTCTTCGGCACCGGCGGATTGCCTGTGTTGAACCTTGCAAATGTGCGCACACCACGGTCTCTCATTCGTAGTTCCATGCTGACTGTTCCCTAGACATGCAACTCGAAGGACAACGCCACTTTTGCAGGAACGGAGCTCGTTAACTGTTCCGTCTTGGCTGCGGACATTAAATATTGTCAATCCAAAGGCAAGATTGTGACCATTTCGCTGGGAGGTGCGGGCGGCGGCGTCGGGTTCACTAGTGATTCCGAGGCACGGACCTTCGCCCAAACTAGTGCGTATTTCCGTACTGCTGTATAGTTCCCGCTGAGAATATGCCCTTAGTCTGGAACCTGTTTTTGGGTGGGAGCAGTACCACACGACCATTCGGCAGCGCAGTGCTGGATGGGTAAGTCGTGCGATGTAGCGAACGATAACCCACTCAAACAAGTACTAGTGTCGACCTTGATATTGAAGGCGGTGGCTCTACGAGTTACGCGGCATTTGTTACAGAAATACGCTCTCTGGCATCAGGAGCTAGCAAACCGTGAGTTCAACCGAATTTGATCCATGTATGATGGCTCAGCCGTTACACTACTCAGGTACTACATCACAAGTACCCATATCCGTAGTCGGAGTTGCATTTGTGCTAACCCTTCCTAAGGTGCACCGCAGTGCCCATTCCCGGATGCTAATCTTGGCAGCGTGATCAACTCAGTCGGTTTTGATGCAATCTACGTCCAGTTCTGTAAGCAGAACCGGCTTCTCATCTCCCCGACATTAATTCCTCACAGATAACAATCAATGCGACCTGCAAAATTACAATGTCACATCGGTGAGTCCATGTCGGATTGTCAGATGTATTTCCTAATGACCTTTGGATAAGGACTGGAACTTTGGTGTCTGGTGAGTGCTGACCACAAGGACAATGGCTCAGAGGGTAATTCCCACAAGGGATATCTGGGCACGGCAGACAAGTCCCAATCCGAACGTGCGCATGCCATCAGATTGCATCGCTCGGATCAACCTTTGTTGACAAAAATATTTCCTAGGTGAAAGTCTACATTGGCGCTCCTGCTTCAAGTACCGCCGCCGGGTCAGGTTACATCCCCATCGGGACTCTCAGCAGCATTGCTACTCAAATGAGGAATAGTTTCCCGTCATTCGGGGGAGTCATGCTTTGGGACGCTTCTCAAGCATATGGTACGTTTGACATATGATCGCTGTTTCACAGGTTAATTTTGGGCCAGCCAACAATAGATATGACCTTGCAATCAAGCATGCTTTGAGTGCTACAGGTTCTACCAGGTTCACCTACCCAGCTTGTTCAGCAGTTGCGTACGTTTCTGGACAGGCGTATACCCAAGGTGAAACGGTATCATACAAAGGCTATATTTGGGAGGTATGTGATTGGAACCCTCGTAAGGACCTACCACCAACGGGGCGCCCAGGCAGCTTATTGGACCAACGCCGTTCCTAGTGCCAGTAGCAACAGTGGCTGGAGTCCAAGTATGTCTATTTACCAGATGCCTTGAAAATTTCACCCACATCGTCGGATTTCAGTCAGTGCTTGTGGGGGGTCGACGACACCGCCAACGTCGACAGCCGCTTCGCGTTCTTCTTCCTTATCTTCGAGCACAACCGTGACGTCGAGCAGCACCGCCTCTCCGACCAAAATCACGACCAAGACGGCGACCGCCACTACAACCGCCACGGCGACCTGTAGTGGCGTAGCAGCTTGGCAGTCAAGCGTCACATACACTGCCGGGGACAAGGTGACCTATAGGTCAGGACATCCACTAACGTCTCTTTGCCTGTGACAAACTCTATTCAGTGGGTACCTCTGGACCGCAAAGTGGTGGACAGAGAACGATGCCCCAGGAGGTATGCAATCGCATAATTCACGAGGCCTTCAAGGGAACTCATACATCTTTCTTACCAAGGCACCTCTGGTGACTGGACCAAGGATGGTGCTTGCTAAGAGTCCTCCAACGACTTAAGTAGTGATCTCTTTACATACGGGATTCAATGTCTCAGCAGAATACTTGTTAATTGTAACGAAACAACGATTAAATACGAGTGGTAGTACTGCCAGCCATGTACGTATCTCACAAGTACAAGTACAAATTAGTCAATGTGTGAGGGCGATCTCAGTGTGGTACAGGATTTTAGCACTACTATCAGCGTCTGATTGTTAACATGACAAAAAAAAATCGCTGTGCAAACTCTACATCCGTGTGGATCGGATGATGACTATGCTGTGCTAGATGTTCTGTGGTAGTCTACGGCTTAGCCGTGCTTTCCGCGTAATGGTATGGTCTGCGATTATCCAAATGATTGAAGCGAAGCAGAACGGTGTTAACTCCAGGGAGTTGATTTGGGTTACAGGGGTTCAAACACCACGTCGGAGCCCGTTTTCGGTCTCACCAACAGCAGCATCGGCGTGTTCTTGGCTATCTTTGTCGACGTTCTTGGGCTTTTTTGGCGGCGGCGGCGGTCCTGGATCATAATGTGGGTTGTGTGCCTGCCAGGGGTGGAGCCCTGAAATATCATATAGAAGACCACCGATGAAACTGAAGGAATAGTATGTGGGTAGCGGAACGGGATCCATCGCCTGAGCCATGCTGAATAGACGAGCATAAAGAACGTATCCTGCGTGTGCGTCATTTGCCGCATCTGGAGAGTGATCAAATTATTAAGCCACGCCAATGATGTCAAATGGGCTGTGCAACTTACATTCTAGTTGAAGAGCGTTGAGAATCTGTTCCCAGTTGCTGGTTTGTATCCTGCCCTTCGTGAGAGTGGCTTGTTCATACGTCTCAACTAATCGAGCCAAGCCAAGCTGATTGGTATACTTTCCCTTCCATTGGGCATTGTCGACTGTGCGGGCAAGAAGGGAAAGTTCGACACAATTACGAACAGATACGCCATAGTCGCGATATAATTTCTTGCAGTCACCTATTGCCACCTAAAGTCATGGGATTGGCATATGATAGGTGATTACGTACTTTGTATGCTGATACCTGCTTTGACCCAGGACGGGGAATTGAGCAACTCTGCTAGTTGGCGTGGAAAGTCTGCCAAGGGTGTGTGTTAGCGTACGTGAAGGGCCTAGTGTATGAAGGCGAGTACGTGTCATGTGATAGATATGCAACAGTATCACGGTATCTGCAGTTGCAAGTTGCACGAGGGCGACGC
>QFES01002124.1:0-12779 GCA_003316375.1 Tylopilus plumbeoviolaceoides
AACGAAAAATGCCGCATTACAGGCTACCAAACACTTTCTATCATACGCTGCAAACCAGTACAAAGCCAAAGTAAAAGGCTGGATGTCCGATGCAGGGGGAGAATACAAATCTGAAGCTTTCGATAAGCTACTCCGGAACGAAGGCATTCACATATACCAGAGCGCTCCGCACACTCCGCAACAAAACGGACGCGCTGAAAGACTCATGCGCACACTCATGGACAAGGCAGAATCTATGCGACACGAGGCATGTCTTCTGCCTTCTTTTTGGGAATTTGCGACATCCCATGCAACACACGTCTATAACCGGACTCCGAACCGACGACTTGGATGGCGCACCCCGTATGAACTCATTCATGGATCACCGCCCGACATCAGTCACCTCTGGATCTTCGGATGTGGAGCCTTTGTGCACCTATCCCCAGATGTCCGAAAAGACAAACTATCCACGAAATCCGAGATGATGACATACCTCGGAGTTGCACCAGGAAATGATCGTAACTATCTCTTTATGCACGACACGAACTCAGTATTTACGTCCGCACATGCCCTCTTCGACGAGATGCTTTTCCCTCGTTGTAATAAAATAAATCAGCGGACTCCTATAGTTCCGCATGACCACACGTCCAAGGTATCAATTCCGGACGATGATATAGCTCCAATTCCGCATATTCCCTCCAATCCGGAGGATGAACCGGACAAACAACATTCGGGAAACACCCAGAATCAGGCACCCAACCCACCTCCCAGGGTAGCAACCCCTGACGCTCCGAAACACTCTGATGGATACGACTCTTCATCCTCAGATGACTCCGACGAGGAACAACCACCTCCGTCGACACCTCCACGATCCAGGAGACAACCGGTCGCTCCGCCTCCCTTACCCAGGCGTTCCGAGCGCATCCGACGCCCTCCGACCCGTCCAGACAATGTCTATGGGGACCGTCGACACCCCCTAAGTCAACTAAAGGACATAGAAAATCTAAATCGCTGGAAACAAGTCACCAGTCAGTCCCAACGCGAGACGTCGCATTCTGACAATAACAAAAGTAATCAACATATTCCCGGAGCAATGCCCGATTCCCCCGGACCTAAATCCTCCACGGACTCTGAAGAGGACGTGGAACACATAGTCCAGGAAGGGGGAGCACGCTTAATCCGCTTCCTTTGTTCCCAAGCAATCTGCGACGATACTTCCGTGGAAATCCCGAGCACGCGCAGCGAAGCATATACCGCAACCACAACTCCGAAACCGGAGATAAAACCACATCGTGAATGGTCATACCGCGATATACTCGCATTACCGGATCAAGAGCAGAAGCTCTGGCGAAACGCATGCAATGAGGAACTAGATATCCTCCGCCACCAGAAAGTGTTTGAGTTAGTGGACCGACCCAAACATCGGAAAATAATAAAGAACCGATGGGTCTTTGATGTCAAGTCCGACGGACGCAAGAAAGCCCGCTTAGTAGCAAAGGGTTTCTCTCAGGTTGAAGGGGTGGACTTCGACCAAATATTTTCACCTGTCGTCCGATTCGAGACTGTCCGGCTCATGCTAGCACTGGCCGCACTCGAAGACTGGCACATATCCGGACTAGATGTCCGAAGCACATACCTATACGGAAAGCTCGAAGAAGAAATATACATGGAGCAGCCGGAAGGATTCAAAATTCCCGGCCAGGAGAATAAAGTACTCCGCCTACTACGTGCCTTATACGGACTCAAACAGGCTGGACTCGCCTGGTGGCGCACTCTCAATGAGTCCATGATAGAATTAGGATTCGAGCGTTTGAAATCCGACGCTGGAATCTTCCTATACCGCAAGAAGGGTACTACCACCGTAGTTGCTATCGTCTATGTTGACGACGCCCTATTCTGCGGACCGTCCAAAAAGATCATTGACGAGATCAAATCCGCTTTCATGCGGAAGTGGGAATGCCGAGACCTTGGGGTTCCGAAGGAGTTCCTCCGGATGCAGATCCGCCGCAAAGGTCGGAAAGTCTTAATTGACCAAACCGCATACCTGGAGAAGATCATCGACCGCTGCGATATGAAAAATGCGCACACGGCTCATACCCCACTCCCTGAAGGCTACTATCCTCGACCGAACAGTGAGCCCGTCGATCTGACGCGGAGATCCCGCTTTCAGTCTGTCATAGGGTCACTCCTATACATCATGCTCGGAACAAGACTGGACATATCCTATGCTGTGACGATGCTTTCCCGTCATTGCGCAAACCCGTCGCAGGAACACCTGGACAAAGCGCTTCATATCCTCCGATACCTCATTGGAACGAAAAACTACGCGTTAGTCTACGACGGATCATCCGGACTTGGCATTACCACTTGCACCGACTCCGATTGGGCATCTGATCCAGTAACCCGCCGGTCTCAGACCGGATATTATCTTAAACTGGCCAATGGAATATTCAGCTGGAGGTCACATGCCCAGCCTACAGTTGCCCTTTCATCCACGGAGGCGGAATACATGGCCCTGAGCGATTGCTCTAGACAGACCGTATGGATCCGCTCACTCCTAGAAGAACTCGGATATGACTTACGTCCGATTCCGATCGCCGGAGACAATCAAGGATCTATTTTCATGGCTTCAAATCCCGTGACGGAATCCCGATCTAAACACATCGACATCCGATTCCACTACGTCCGAGAGGTCGTAACATCCGAGAAAGTCACGATTGAATTTATCAACGGATCCGATAATCCGGCAGACATGTTCACTAAGAACCTACTAGTAGGACGCACCAAGTTCGAGAAGTTCCGATCCCAACTCGGACTCGAGTTTTACTCAAACGGACAAAATTCCTAATCCCATTCCTATTCCGCTTGTGTGCTTACCGCGCACTTAGCGAGGGGGAGTGTCGAATAGATAAGTAGGGTACCTAGTACATACGCCCCTATTAGACTAGTAGTAGTACGAAGGACATCCGGACATAGTCCGTGCATGTCCGCAGTCAGTCTGCTCCGGACTTACATCGGTCCTGGTCCGTCCCTACCGGACACACACCGGACCTTATGTAATAAGACATGCATATACTGCAAGGTCTTCGCATACCCACTGGGGATCGCTTAGATGCTTAGGATACAGTATGATACGATTCGGCGCTTTTCAAAGAACATGACTGAGATGAAGAGAATCGCGGCCCACGATTTCGAAGATCTGCTGCAGGTATGTAGCGCTTTAGTACCCATCATTCTAAACCTTTAACTGATTTGAGTTTCACAGTGCGCTTTCCCCGTGTTTGAAGGCTTGCTGCCCGAACCCCACAACATAACTGTGCTTAGGCTTCTATTCCTACTTTGTCATTGGCACGGACTTGCGAAACTGTGAATGCATACCGATGAGACGCTTCGTGTGATGGATAATGTCACCCGGTCTCTTGGTGACAGCATACACTCTTTCGTGGCTGAAACATGCCCGGCATTTAATACCAAAGAGCTCAGGTGCGAGGCTCAAGGGCGCCAACGTCGTGAGGCTCGCGCTCGTTCGCGACGCGAGGGTGGGAACTCCACTGTTGCTGTATCAACGCGCAGACCAAAAACCCTCAATCTCCGTACGTACAAACTTCATGCGCTCGGTGACTACACAGCATCAATCCGAATGTTTGGAACTACGGATTCCTACTCGACACAGACGGTGAGCAATTGCCTATTGTGCGTCACCTGGGTCTTGATCTTTCTTCAGGGTGAACGGGAACATAGGGTTGGGAAAGGCAGATATACACGTACCAGTAAAAAGAACTTTATTTGCCAATTAACCCGAATAGAGCGACGGGAAGCAAGGATACGACGTGTCCGCGAGTCCGAAGTCACGAGCGGTTCACTGGAATTTGTGCCAAACATTCCAGATGAACCCTACAATATTGGAAAATCGCAACGCAACCCAATAGATCTCGATCACTTTCTCCGTCAAAATGCAGACGATCCAGCGATAGTGGTATGGACTGATGTGGTACCTCGTTTGACTGAGACTGAATGAGTGGATAGGACTTCGTCCAGAAATTGAAGCGGCACCTCCTTCCTCAAATCAAGTCACTCCACTCCAATGTCTCGGAACCGAATGCCGACCCCGTACTCCCAGGTCTAGATCATAACTGCCATGAATCCGAGGCCTCCCTCAATCATGTGTTATTCAAAAGCGGCCGTATCTACCGGCATAAAATAATTCGATTCAACTACACCACGTACGATGTCCGTCGCTGCCAGGATACCTGCAACCCAAACACCGACCACCGAGACATAATGATGTTGACCGGCGGATCCACAGAAGGCTCGGAAACCTGTCATCGTTTTTGCTATGCACGCATCATTGGCATATATCATGCAAATGTTCAATACATTGGCCCAGGGCTGAAGGATTACAATCCTCGGCGACTCGACTTTTTACACATCTGATTTTTCGAACTGGTCACACCCGATCCCCAAAGTAATGGACTCACACTGGATATGGTGCACTTTATTCCGATGGCCAGTATAGATGCCTTCGACTTTGTTGATCCCGCAGATGTACTGCGAGGATGTCATCTTATTCCCACTTTCGCCAAAGGCCAGTTGCACCCAGACAATACTGCGTTTTCTCGTCTAGCGAATGATTCTAACGATTGGAGATATTACTACGTTAACAGGTATGTTACACTTTGCACTTCATGTCTGTATTCCATTCTGATGCTACAGCGCAAAGGTTCGTGGATCGCGACATGCTCATGAGATTTCATTGGGGCCTTGCTGTGGGCCACGCCTACTCTCATTTCCGGGACACTGCGGTAGACGAGACGGAGTTAATCAGTGAGCATTCACACACCAATACCTTGCATGTCGGCCACATATCTGGGACATCACGTCCTGCGACCACCGAACTTGATGACCTCGACTACGAGTTCTCGCTCTCTGATATAGACTGGGAGCTGCCAGGAAATGACCGCTGGGAAGGAGAGAGTAGGTCGGGCGGCACAGACGAACCTTCCCTTTGCCATGCCACCGTGACCACTCCTATCTCTTCAACCGATGAATTGAATGATCTGGATCCCTGTCTCACGCTTGCAGATCTGGATGCTCTTGCCTGGGAAGTGTCTGAGGAGGAAGGTGATGGGAATAGTGACGGATCAGATGATGACAGTGATGCCTCCGAGTTGTACAAGATGTATGGTTTCGATCGGGGTGATGGAGACTTTTCGGATGGAGACGAATAGAATTCCCTGTGGCGTCCAAAGAATCTAAGTTGTGCATCCTGTCACAGACAGGGATTCCCCGCAAACTATACTTTGCTAGCTTCGTTCCTGGCTGGAAGAGTGTTGTGGGGCTGCATCCCTGATATGGCCCAGAGTCTTCTGAGTCAGAGTCAGTCAGAGTCACCGCTACCCTGCAGCTTTGAAGTTCACGTTCACATCCCCATCCCTATACCTTAACCACGATGTTGTTTTTTCTCCGTTCAGCCTGAGAATCCTCGATTGTCATACTAGTACTAGTACATGCACGTGCCCAGCTGCTCTGAGTCTACTGCGAATCTGGTTATCTTGTCAGCCAGCACGTTGACACCTAGGATCTGGACCTCCAGTTACCCGACACCGACTCATCGACCCTTCCGCGAACTTTCCCCCGAAAACTAATTACATTCCAAAGGTTCTACGCCGTCCCAGCCTAGCTATAGCTGCACGAGTTCGTTCGAGTCACAGACTATCGGTTGGTTCTTATATATTCCATTTGTTCATCTTTCCTCGTCTCACTGAACTGCATGTTTTCCTTGACGCTACTGTGGTTCCGAGTCGTGATGTCGGATACCTTGACATCGCTTTCAGTCAGCTTTGCAGCAATTTCTTTAAAGTATCACTTGCCAGTGAGTGTTGTGACTCACCGATCTTCAGGTCGCCTTGTACGACCACCTCTGCAAACTATGTAACACAGTGGCCTTCCCACCAAATACCACTGGCATATGGCAAATGGGCAAAGCACGACTAAAGAATGATTGTCATGACATCCAGGTTTCTCGATGTCACTTCTCATTGGGAGGCGCTCAATGAGGACACGTTTAACAGCCCCACTCAACACGCGGCGCGAATAATTCATACAGGGCGCTCGCGTGAGCCATCAACATGTCCACTTGATTTTGTTTCATTCCATTCTGACGCTCTCATCTGCTGTTTTAGGCGTGCAAAGAAGGTCTGACTCCATACGAACTTGTTTCACGCGGCACGAGAGCTGAATGAACGTAGACAGTGATTGATTGGCAAATGTCAGAGACCAACCGTGACCCTCGTTTGGCTAGTTCGTCATGTCATTACACCGTCTTGTAAGTACATACGAGTATAAGAGTTTCACTGACCTGGCATACTGTTTTGCTAACCCGTTTTGACAGGCTTGGAGGGAGGCAAGCAAGCTTAGGAAGGGAGAGAAATTGGTAAGGTAGTATTTCATCCTGATGGCGATATGAAGACCTTTTCCTGTACAACATAGCTGTGGCCTTGGATTGTATGTTGGTATGTTTGATTCATCTAACACAATCGGTCCATAGTTGCTTTATAAGCATCCGATGCCTTTGATCATGCACTCAGTGATACATCAATCCCGACTCCTAGTGGGGGAGGGTTTTCTCAGCCAGCTCTCTGCAAAGCGACCCGTGGGAATAACTTGATCGTGAGTTCACCGAACCTTAGTGGCTACTGACTTGGATGTGGCTGATAAATTGCTAGTCTCTTGTCCGAGTGCCAGCAACTTCAAGGCTAGCATCCCTGTTTTTAGATTCATTGACAAGGTACTGCGCTGTTGCACGCATCATTGAAGACAGCCTTTGTCCTCCTGATGGTTCATTGCCTTGAATCCAAGTTCACTGCATATGACGGTCTATTCAAATTTCAATACTACTCAAGTTTCCATGGTCGAGTCAACCCACTACTTTGCCCGTGCTGAAATTAGACAGGAGCACGGGTACGGGTAGCTATATTCAAGTCTGCCCATACCCATCCCTTGTCATACATGTAGTCATGCACCGACTCGTAGGCATGCGACGCCGACGCCGACAACGACAACGACAGCTTGACGACGGCGCGTTGTTGTCGCGCTGTTGTTGACGCGCTCTCACCCTGACCCTCGTCCTTGCCGCTTTGCGACAACAGCTTGATGAGAACACCGGCTCGGACAACATGATCGACGACCCTGTTGAGTCAGTGCCGTCCCGTTGTCGTCGACACGTCCTTTCCCTCATCCTCGTCCCCATCCACCTCGTGACAAGGTCCCCTCACTCGCCCTTCTTCCCTGGTCCTGACGGCGACGAGACGATGACAATGCATGACACTCGTCACCATCGCACTCGTTCGCGCGCGTCCCCATCCTTGCGCTCACCCTCACTGCATGCTCACCCTCGTCCTCCCCTTGCTCGCCCCCCGCTTGCCTATCTCCTCTACCTTCCCTCCAAGCGCAATGACACGACAACACGAAGACGCGGCACATCTTCATCCTCACATCGTACTCGCCCTCATATGCCCACCTCATCCTCCCCTTGCCTGCTCCCACTCATCCGCCTCAGTCTCGTCTACCTTCCCTCTAAACGTAACGACACGACGACAACACCGACAACACATCGTCAATGCTACCATCGCCATCGCCATCGCCATCGCCATCGCGCTCACCCTGAGAGGGATGACAGAAGCGACGGTATGGCGCACATGGTGTGTGCGTCGTGCATTGCTTCTCTTGCCCTCCTTCCCTGCTCATACCCACGGGTATTCAGGAGCTTGCCCGCCACAAACTGTAAGTTATTCTTATCATCTCACATACTCGTTTTGATGAGATGATGCAATTACGCTGCACAGTTGGGAGATCCCGCCGAACATGAAGTATTCACCAACTTCTCCAACTTCGAAAGTTCCTTTATTGAAAACAACCTTGGACTCTCAAGTTCTGACCCTCATGCATCGAGCACGACTCCGAAACGTACGCTGAATATCATCCCAGCCATTTTAGGATTTTCACCGCTGACTCGTCAGAGTAGCCCGTGTTCGGAAGATTGAAGGACGAAGTCTATGCAAATTCATCTTGAAGCACATGACGCGCTTCCCGACTTTCACTCGACAAGCCAGGAAACCTCCATCGCGAGCTGTCCCGCAAGGACACACGGAAGCAAGAGTGGCTCGATCGCAAATAGCGCCGGGTAACCCACTTTCAAGCCGAGCCGCCGCTGTGAAGCGCAAACCCGAGGACACGCACGTCGATCGCCGGGGAGGAAGACAGTCCACATTCAGAATTACGTCGAAAGCGCGGCCCCTACCCACGAGACCGAAACAGACGACACTCAATCGAGTTGCGAGGCGCCCCAACTCTCGTCATGTACATCTCGCACGCGTGAAGAGGCGGATGGGGCCCATTCATTGACAGTAGGTCATGGACATGTAGAGATGTGCGCGCAGATTCGCTTATGGATCTCTCTGGTTGTTCCGAGCCAGGGTCACGTGAAGAATCTGCAAGACTGGGACGATTGCGGTGATGGGGGAATCCTCTGAGGGTGAGGTGTCAAACGACCCTGTCGAAGATGGCCCGGCAGACGACGACGACGGATCGGTCGAGACTGAGGAAATTGGATGATTGTTGATAGACCTGTTTTGGCATGCGCGACGACAACGTACCACCGGACGATCAAGCTGCCAGGCACGCGGAAGTCAAAGAGCCCGAGACATGACCATCCGGTACGTGTCACATTATGGATAAGTGCAGTGATAGTAACGTGTCTACAGGGCGATACATCCTACCTGGTTTGAGAAAGGATTCTCAAACATGCGAAGGTGAGGGTACTGTCAAGCCAAATGGGTTGCATCATCAAGATCATCATAGTACTATGTTATGGCTTGATTATAATTATACAAGCTTATGCCAGAGTGATATTCAAATATCAAAGTATGTTTTACCTTGATTATGGTTGCATATTTTTGATCAGCTTTCTAACACAGTGAGACTGATGGTTATAACTGATCATAGTAAAATCAGGATGAAGATAACATATCATTGAAAGTCTTTTGAATGTCATTATGAGTTACATAACAAAGCATTACCACATATACTAATTATGCTATCAATATGAACAAATATTATCTAAATTTCTCAGTTCAATAGCATAATTATAAAAGTATGATCTATTGAATATCAGACTGAGATTGAAATGACAACTAACAAAATATCCACCAAAGACTATATATTATTAGCTGTCCATTAACATTATGATTAGAAAAGGATAATGTTATAAATACATTTACCTTCTTTTATCCAACTGATTGCTAGTAGATCATAGTTGACTGGGAATATCAGCTCTTTGAAAATTTCCTGATGTCTCCCCCTATAACTCCCAGGCTAATGGTATTGTCGAAAGACGGCACTTTGATGTCCGGGAGGCCATCATGAAAAGTACCCTGGGGGAGGAGTCTCACTGGCCTCACACAGCTCACTCCGTTTTTTGGGCTGAAAGGGTAACTATTATCAAGTCCATCGGACTATCGCCATATTATATGGTCCACGGCGTCGAGCCGCTTCTTCCATTTGACTTATCCGAAGCTACTTTCCTTGTTCCGCTTCCAGATTCCAATCCGTTCTCGTCGACCGGACTGATTGCTTGGCAAGCCCAACAGCTCCAAAAGCATCAGGAGGATCTATCCGAGATCCGGAAACGGATCTTGGAGTCGAGATTCCAGTCGATCAAGCAGTTCGAGACCACGTACAAGAACCGGATTAAGGACTACGATTTCCAACCCGGAAGTCTTGTTCTTGTCCGGAACTCTAGGGTCGAAAAGGAACTAAACCGGAAAACGAAACCAAGATACCTTGGTCCAATGGTTGTCCTTCGCCGGACTGCTGGAGGATCGTATGTCCTGGCAGAGTTGGATGGTGCGGTTTCCAAACTACGTTACGCGGCATTCCGCCTGCTTCCATATCATCCGAGGCTCCGTACCTCTATCCCTGTCACAGCCCTCACCGGACTGGACGAGGGCCAACTCGATAAGTTGGTTGGGGAAGAGATCGAAGAGCCGGACGATGAAGATCCGGACCTAGTCCATACAGACTAGTGTCCTCCGCTCCAAATATACCCAGTCTCACTACGTATGCGTTTTACCCCGGGCTTTGTCCGGTGATCTCTGTCTCACCCCGGTATTCGTCCGGTGCCTTGATCCGATCCAAACAATGCTCATAAAACAGAATAGAAAAAGTCAAACCATATAACAAAACAAAAAACATAGTATCATACCTTTCTCCATGCTATCACAACTCGCGTCTCCGACACCTCGATCTGTGTCCCTAATCCTCCTATATAGATGCGAATACTCTTCGAACGCGTAAGGACACTGCGCTCTTTATCCACTTTTCTTCCTCTGCAGGTCTGGCTTGTCCGGTACCTTGCTCTTTGGGATATCCACCGTAGGCATAGACGTGTAAGACGACCGACAAAGAAAAGACGAGCAGGACTCTCGCAAACAGTTTCTGTTCTATTCCACTTATTGTAACTTAACTGATACATACTTTTCCATTCCTAGACTTCTGCTGTGCGATCGGACTAGGACTCGGACATGGACTTCGATGGACCGGACTCGCTCGGACTCACTCCACTGTGGACCCAGACACGACATTGCTGTTGGTACATTCTCAGGACACAAGTCTATCTACTACAGAGTGCTTTGGAGGTAGCGAAGGCGGCGCTCAGCCTTGTCGAGCTCCTCGTTCCACGACTCCACCTCTACCTCCAACTCCTTCTGGCACAGTCGCAGCGACAGCCCTTGAGCTTGTAGGCTCAAGACGATCCGGAGCGTTTGAGACACGCTTTCCCGGACCGTCATCGAGCCTCGCTCTCGCGCTGCCCTTTCCTTTCCCCTCCGCGGCACCACAATCTCCTCCTCCTCATCCTCGCTCTCGTCCTCCTCCTCCTCTTCTGGCGTCTTCCTCAGCCAGGATGGACCAGCACGAGGTTGAGCTATGACCATCGTCAGCAGAGGTTGAGGATCGAATCAATCACTTACCAGCGGGGGGAGCCTTCCCCTTTCCCTTGGAGAGCGTGCACTTTGCACACGCCTTGAAGCATGTCCGGCACGCGTTACCTTTCGTGCCAAAGCACGACAGGTCCCGCACCTCACACCTCTCGCACCTGGGCGCCCAGTCCCTGTCGTTGGGCTGGCGCATAACCCAATCCTTGTCGCGGGGAGGGATCTGTTCCCCGAGGATTATCCGGGGGAGCGGTCGTGCATCCCCTTCCTGGACCGCGCTGGCGACGATCTCCTCCTTGTCACCCTCGTCTTGTCCGCCTCTCGGGGTTGGCGGCGCGCCCTCCAAGGCCTTTGCGCGCTTTGGATCGTTAGTCTGTGTGTACCAGAAACGGAACCGCTCACTTACCTTGCATGGCTCCACCACCACCTCCATCATCCTCTTCAGGCGGTTGGACGGTGTCGCCGACGCTGACATACTTGCCGGTGGTCCCGCCAGCGTCTGCGAGCGCTCCTCTTCCGCACGCTTCGCAGCCGCAGCTGCCTCCTCCTCCGCCTTCTCTTTCTGCGCCTTGACGAGCGCGGACCACTCGCCGGACTTCTCCTCGCACTCCTTCACCCGTGCCTTCGTCTCCTCGTTGAGCTCGACCGGCAGGCCGAGCTCCGCGCATGCCGACGCCGCGTCCATCAACTCCCCCTATACGTGCGTTAGTATACGAATGCACGTGATCCGAAGACCACGCACCAGTTCCCGCTCCCACTCTTTCATCCAGAGGACCTGGTCCTCCTCTAGCCCCTCATCGTCCTCCGGCATCACCTTATGCTGGACCTCGACCCTCCCGATGGCCTGCTTGAGCGTGACGCTCGCGGCCTCCTTCTTCTCAGTGTTGGGGTCAGGTCCGGCGACGGCGAAAAGCTTGCTGAGTCAGTTCAACATGTTGCGGTTGACGGATAGAGGTGGGATGCGAAGGAAGGAAATTAAGGTCCGCCCTATATACTCCCGCGATTCAAACTCCACATTGTTTCCGTGGAACCAATCAACAAACGCAGTCACATGACCGCGTCACAGATCACATGACACTGACTGGGGACAGTCAGAAACAAAGTCTCCTTCGGATGTAAGGAACTACCGTTCCTTACGGTTGTAGGACCTATCCTATGACCTCTACACGACTTCCCTATCATCGTCACTCACGTTCTTAGTGATCCTATTCACCCGCGTCACGTCCATCCGTTGTCCGTTGTTGTCCGCTGGTCCGCTCCTACAGGAATCGTCTGGAACGTCCTGTCCTTTGTCCGCAATAGTCCACGTCGCACCGGAATGTCATTTGAGGTTCATGACCACTTTATTCTATGACTTTGGACATCTTGGCTAGTTCCTTATGGTTTTCGACGTGTGAGGCACGATGTACTTACACTCCATATGGTCCTGTCATACTATTTCAAATTGGTGTTGTTATGGCAGTCTGGAGTATGCTCCGGACTATAAACTGTTTGTCAGATGATTTGAATGCATCTTGCGCCTGTTAGCATTGATCACACTTCGCTCGCCGTCCTTTTGCTCGTCCTCATCGTCCTCATCGTCGTCCACTGTATTATCACGTCCGCTCTCGTCCATCACATCCACATCCGTTCCAACCGCAGTGGTCGCACCAGTCGTCACTTTCCACGCTCTGGACAACCGTTGTCCATCTATCATCGTTCGCCCGTCCTCGTCCTCGAAGCCTTCCAAGTCCTTTTCTGTCCATCACTCCTGGTTTTCTGAGGTCCGGACCTCCTTAGGACCCTCCGGACTCTTCTATCTTTAGGTCT
>QFES01002127.1:0-14849 GCA_003316375.1 Tylopilus plumbeoviolaceoides
GTGGGGCGCGACGCGGGATGAGCGGGCGGTGGAGGCAGCTGAAGGAGGGGGAAGGGCGTTGTGCGCGACGGGAGTGGACGTGGACGGGGTCGTCGTCGCTTTCATCGTCAACGCGAAACAACACTGGATTACGTCAGCAATCACGGTGAGCGCAAGTCAGGTGACTAACAGGTCACCCGCGCAACAGGCTGCCACCAAGCAACGAAGCGCTGATCCTCAAGAACTTCGATAAGAAATGACCGGGCATAAATGAAGGACAAGGGCGCTATGGAACGTTCCATGCTTCGCGGGATCCCCAAAAATTGTCGCTAGAACAGCCCACGACTCCTGTGCAGCTGTGCCTCGCTCGCACAGCAACGACATGGGCCTGGTAATTGACGCGGAACAAACATGGCTTGACGTGTGCATCCGGGGTCATTCATGGAATCATCGAGAGAATGTCTGTGTTCTCTTCGTACTATCCATTTCTTGTCAGGTTTGTGAATCTCATGATCAGTTCGCACCGTTCGTCGGAATTCTCTCGCTCAACGTGTTTTTCACAGGAGGGCGCTGTGTCCTTGGTATGGAAGTGAATCGAGTCACATTGTATGACAGGAGGCTCTGAATCTGAACGCTGAATGTACGTGCTTCCGCAAGTGGTAACTGCACACTCACGCCAGGTTGGAGGATCAATGGGAATTCAGATTTGGCCGGTTAGGGCCGAACGCAGCGATCAAGAACCCCTTTGCTTTGTGGAGTGGGATAGTTGCCATCTCGCCCACTGGGATGAGTGGTCCTATTTGGAGAGAATGGGATCTAGATGATCAATTTCAAGTTTGTGACACAGGAACCCCCCGAAAATCGTTTGTATACAAAGGTTCGCGACCAGGGGCATTTGAATGGCGTCAACGAGAAGTGCGATTTCCTGATAGGAGCCCAAGCTGCGGCCGTTGACACGAGGCGACAGGGCGTAACACAGACCCATATCGGTGAGAGGGCAAAAATATGCACACCGTATCTTGATCCCTGACTTTTCCCCATTTTCTGCTCCATCGTGTCGCTGATGACGCCGTGGTCGACAATGGCTGGTGCGTCACCAGCGATGGATGGGGTTGTACTGACTGTTGAAATCACTTGAAGATCATTCTCCGTCCATCGAAATCCAGTGCGATAGTGAGATACATGCGATGGCGTTTACCCCCGACGGACAGTATCTTCTAGCAGGCGACGATGATGGGTTTGGAGTCTGGCGAGTGCAGGACGGCAAGCAGATGAAGAGAATAGCCTCGATAGGACTCGTTCATTGCCTTTCCGTGTCAAGGAACGGCAGACAATTTGCAGTGGGGACGTCGTCGGGCGCTATCGTGTGGGACGCCGCGACCTTTGAACCTATCTTCGCGCGTCCGGACGTGGGCATGGTCACCGCTATCGATCTCTCGCCCGATGGCACCAGATTGGTCCTCGCACCCTTCAATGCCTACATGGCCACGATCTTGGACGTCGCTAGAGACTATCAACGACTCGTACAGACGTTCTGCCATGGCTGTCAAGTCATCGCAACCAAGTACTCGCCCCGTGGAGATCTGATCGCAACGGCTACGCACGCATCCGTTCGAGTTTGGGACGGTAGCGATGGTCGCCTGCTCATGGACACCCCAGTCGACGTAACTCCAGAATACAACAATGGTCTCATTTGGTCTGAAGACAACTGTGTACTCGTCATAGCCTTCCACAGGATCAAGAAATTCGAAGCATCCACCGGGTCAGAGCTCTGGGAATGTCCCATTCCCAGTTCCATTGGCTACTCGTGTCTCGCATTGCTTCAGCGTGGCGAATTCATCGCGTACTCGACAACTCGTGCCATCACCTTTTGGCACACTTCGACCCAGACCCAGTTCACTGAGATGCATCATCCTCACAATTTATTCTTCGTCGCGCTCTCTCCGGATGATCAGTTTCTTGCAATAGGGGGACGGGATGGAAAAATCACTATCAAGCGTCTGTCTTGCATCAGCGTGAGTGTTGCGTCACGGTTTCGCTGATTTGCCACTGTCGTAATTATGCTTTCAGGTGCCCGACCTCCATATTGACGCGGCTGCTTTGGACTCATGGAAACGGGATCAGTTTGAACACGCGGAGGCACTATTGACTGCGTCTCGGATTCAAGATCACCATGTGCTAGCCAGTCGTGCTCTCGTCCGAGCTCGTCTTCGACAATGGGACGCAGCTCTCGTGGATGCCGAAATGGTATATATCCCTCTCTACTCTCGTGCACATCGAAGCTGATGCTTATGTGCGCCAAGTCCATCAAGGCTAAGCCGTCGGTCATCGGTTACATCGCAAAGAGTATAGCACTTGTGGGCAAGGGTGAAAAACACGATGGTTATCAGGCCTGTGACATTGCATTCGAGTACTTTCGTTCTCATGTTAGCTTTCTCCTTTTGATCAAGGTCTGTATTTCTCTTCGACTTGTTCCTCTCAACCATATGTTTCACCCAGGCCATCACTTTCTATATGATTGGGGAGCACCGTACTGCGATCTCGCGTATGGATGACCTCATCGCTGCGTTTCCACTCGACTCGATGTGCTATGTGGTCCAGGTACAACATGGCTTTATGCAGCAAACCTGATTAGCTGACGTGTTTCGCAAGGCGTACATGTACCTCCTTTATGGACAGTCGCAAACGGAGTACGGTGATTACAATGCAGCGATCCAATCATTCGGGCGTGCACGGGCCAAATTACGACACCATACGAGGCGACAATTCTGGGCAGTCTCATTGGTGAGTTGTCGATCAGGTATATGACAAAGTATCCGATTTGAAACCACGCGACTCGGACAGATTTCTGGATGGAAATTCGAAGGTCTTGATACCTCGGTTGACCAGCATCTTTGTGAAGCTCTCCATGCCGCAGATCGCACGAAGGACGCGAGTGAATATCTTTTCGCAATGGTAAATGCTCTTGGCGAAGCGGTTTATACCAGTGCATCCATCGCCAAGTGGGTTTCTGGTGAGATTACGTTATGTAAGTCTGAATTCCAAGCATTGAAGACTTTTGCAGACTTTACCGCGCAATGTCTCTCAACCCCCCGAGTGGACAATAATGCGACTTCGGAGACAGCGCAGCAAAGCAAGGCAGTGCGTGTTGCTTCCGCACCTCTTTTGAAGGAGTGGGTGAAAGCCACGGTGGCGAGCTGTTCATGGAAAGATGCCTTGATTGGTGCTGCCAGTGTGAGTGCTTGCTTTGACTTGTTGTCTCTCGCGATCCTAACGCTCTTGATTTGGAGTTTATCGTTCCAAGATTTACGACGTACCGAGCCATATACGAACACCTCGAAGCAGCTGGCCGTTCTTCAGATGCTAGCGAGTGTCTTCGCCAAATGGTGGCAGAAATGGTACAGCATGAAAATTCGCGCGATCCACAGCTTGAATGGATTCTTGGTGAGCAAATCTCGCACACAAGTCACGTGTGTATTGACTGCGAGCGCCATTTCGCAGACAAACTGGAATGCCTCGGAGACATTTCCATGGGTGCCGACTCGTATCATATTGCCATCTCCCATTATTCAGCGGCATTAGCACTCCATCCTCCCACACCACAAGATCTTTTCATCAAGCGAAGCAGAGCATATGTCGTCAGTAGCCTGTGGAAAGAGGCGCTGGATGATGCTAACAAGGTGCGTCCCATTACGTCCACTTGTTCTCGTCGATAGATGGATTCCCCAGGTGATCGAACTGGATCCATCGTCTCCGTGGGGCTACGCGAGGAAATGTGAAGCACTGCACCAGGCAGGAGACGATGACAATGCCATGGATGCATTCGAGGCACTAGTCTTAATGATATCTCAGTCACCCGATCTAGACATTCTTGGGGATCTGGCACTCGGGCGACTGTTGGCGCAGTTGCTCACAACCTCCGGACATACGACTGTCCTTGCATGGTCCGGGAGGTCGGGGAGCTTCAACAGCTGCTTCCCAGCCAACATTGATGTATTCGACGCATTACCGACCTCGCACATTCCGCGCGAAATTCCAGATGCCGAGATGGAGACCATGATTACCAAAATGCGCGCCTCTCGGCTCAATATCACCTCTGTCGTGAACCTGTATGATCGACTTTCTGAGCTCCCTCAGCTGTCGGTTTTAGGACGACGGATAAAACTTCCGTGTATCTTCTTCAACCTCGGGCCCGTATTGCCAACTCAGAGCACGTCGGGCCGTGTATTCCGGGCAAAGACGGGCCCGTTTGGGGCGGTAGAGATCAAGGCGAGAGAAGATCTCTCTCGACTGGGTTTCCTGGTGCTTGTGCACCCATGGATCGACTTTCTCCTCGATCGACGGCCGGCCGGAGGTTTCACTGAGATGGACCTTGATGGGGCAGGCGGTCAGAGCGCGCGGCTTATGGCGCGCCTTCGGCGACCGTTTGGTTCGCACACCTGCGATGCGTCGCTGCCTCCACCCGTACTACCAGTGGACAAGCAGACGCAAGCCCTCCGGTTTATCGCACGCCTCAAGCAGCCGTTCAGTGCGCTGTTACTCGCACCGGCAGGCCGCGATTCGGGAGCGTGGAAGAGGGCCGCTACGGCGAACGTGATATGTGTGCGGGTGCGGGGCGACACGCCGTTGAACGTGTTGATTTCGGGTGTGCGGACGCTGGACGTAGTTTGACGTGGTGTTACGCTTTAAAGTTGCCCCAGCCGGGCCTCGGGGATTGTGTTTTATATGCACGCACCATTTCTATATCATACCGCGGGGATGTGCACCGTGACCGACTTGCAGGCGTCCAGAAAAAGCTAGCGCAGCTCATCACAGACAATGATGTCTGACACGTCAGTCAATAACCCATTCTCCCCGAACTGTGTTCTCACACTGCCCGCACGAACAAGCGCCCGAAAACCACAGGTGCCTCGGGGGCCAGGCCAGTGTGTGAACTTGGCTATATCGGTGAAGACACATTCAGATCGCGAGCTTGATACTAGTACTAGCCAAACAGATCTCGGTTTACTCGCGAGTTTTGCCTCTGCTCGGATCCACTGTCGCTGATGTCTACATCATCAATGATGATCGGTGGGTATCGAAAGCTTGAATTGGCAGTTTATATTGATGTTGACCTTTGTCATAGAGCATTCTTTGCTTGGCGAACTCGATGGCGAAAGTGAGATACGCGCGATCACATTCTCACCGGATGGAACGTACCTCGTTTGTGGCAAGAAGGACACCATTCGAGTATGGCGACGCGAAGACGGCGAATGGCGTACGGCAACGACACTGGACGAGGAGCTCTGTCTTTCCCTTGCAGTGTCGAAGGACAGCAAACGGATTGCGGCAGGGACGGCCTGGGGCTGGGTGTTCGTCTGGAACGCGGCGACATTCAAAAGGGTGGCCTCGTTGACTGTGGATCGCTACTACGGACACAACGGCGTCGATTTCTCCTCAGACGCGACGCGGATCCTGTCTGCCTCGGACAATGGTACGGCTAGCGTCTGGGACCTTGCGACTCGCAAACAAGAGCTCATACTCCGCCACGACGATTGCGTGAGGGTTGCCAAGTACTCGGCGCAGGGCGACAGAATCGCGACGGCCGGCCGCTACAATTCCATTCGTGTGTGGAAAAGCGGCGATGGTAGTATGATTCACGACATCGCAGTAGGCGAAACTCCCCGGAGCAACAAAGGTCTGTTATGGTACAACGACCACTTGTTTACCGTGTCTACGGGTACAGTCCATGAATTTGATGCATCCACCGGGGAAGAACTCTCGGAATGGCCAGTGCCCAATGGCAGCGACTCATCGTGTCTTGCACTGTTCAGCCATGGGAAGATCATCGCGCACTCGACAGACCGTGTTGTCAGCTTTTGGCACACGTCCATGCACAATCGGCTCGGTGTCATCGAAGACCCTCAGGATATGCTTTCCATCGCATGCTCTTTCGATGACCAGCTCCTCGCGATTGGTGGAAAGGATGGAAAAATTACGATCAAAAGTTTATCTTGTAACCTCGTGAGTATTGTTTTCCCATTGGATCAAGCGACCTCTGTACCCCAACCGGGCCACTTAGGATTCGACACGTTCGCAGTCTACCGTCCAGGAACATGACACACCGGCCGACAATACTGCTGCCGATTTCTCAACTTCATTGTCTCGTCTGCACCCCACTCTCCAGGCGCCCGAAATCAAGATTCACGATGCTGCGCTCTCCTCATGGAATAACAATCAGCTCGAAAAAGCCGAGATGTTACTGACCGCAGTGATCGACACCTCACAGAAGCCGAATCATGATGTGCTCGCGAGTAGGGCGCTTGTTCGAGCCCGTCTGCGACGCTGGGACACGGCGCTCATTGATGCCGAAAAGGTCTTCATTGCTCCCTTTCTCGCATTTAATATTGCTGACATCCTTCACTACAAGGCCCTTAGTACTGAACCGTCCGTTATTGGGTACATTGCAAAGAGTGTGGCGCATGTCGGAAACGGGGAGAAGGACAAGGGTTATCAGGCTTGCGATAATGCATTCGAGCGCTTTCATTCATCTCACGTCACCTTTCTCTTGCTCATCAAGGTCTATCCATGATTCTGTTTTCATTTCTCCTACTCACATTGTACAGGCCGTCATCGTGTTCATGGCAGGAGAGCAACTCAATGCGATATCGCGCGTCGACGACATGATCGCTATGGTCCATCATAACTCAATTTTCCGTGTGGTGCAGGTACGCGCACGGTACTCCACTATGCTGCAGGTAACACGACCGCAGTTCCAATAGGCGCATATGTATCTTCTCCTTGGGGAGTCGCAGATGGAGCGTGGTGACTATGAGGGTGCGATAACATCGCTTGAACGCGCACACACGCAGATACGTAACCACTCGAGTCGGTCCCTGTTTGTGATATCTCTGGCAAGTTTCGCAATGATTACATCCACTGAAATAGCTCATTCACTTTGACAGGTATCTGGTTGGGAATTTGACGGCCTCGACATCAGAGTTCGACGGCGTCTAAGTGAAGCCCTGTACGCTGCGGGTCGTACAAAGGACGCGGTTATTTGCTCATACGAGATGACGAACGAGATTGGAGAGAAAACTCACAGCGAGCATCTAGAATGGGCTCTCGGTGAGTCGTCCAGTATCCTATCCTGCACTCGGTCAGCTGATAGGTTTTGCCAGATTTCAGGCGGAGTTGCTTCCAGGATTTGGAACGTCTCGGAGATACTGCGATAGCGGCCCGGCGATACGACGAAGCCGTCGCCAACTATACAATTGCGCTGTCACTCGATCCCCATACTCCGCAAGACATTCTTGTAAAACGACACCAAGCATTGGTAGCAGGGTCATGGAAATCGGCCCTAGATCACGCGAATCAGGTACATACATCATTATCAGTCGGTGTCAAACTGTTTCACATCCTCGTCAGGCGATTTCGCTCAATCCTTCATCACCATGGGGTTACGAGCTGAAGCACGCAGCTTTGCACATCGCAGGAGACTATGATCGTGCTGTTAGTGCTCACGAAGCGATGCTGTCGAAGATAATGGACTCCCCTGATATGAACGTTCAACGTGAGTGGTATCCTCGCTGCTACGCTAAAGATTGTTGACTCGTATCATTCGACAGAGTACGGTGACCAGTGCATCAGCCCCTCGATTATCCGAGGAACGATCTACAAGATTGTTCAACGCACCGTACTACATTTGCCGCGCGTGCTCATCAACACAAATACGGGCCGTCTGCACGATAGAGCTGAGCTACCTTCTATATTCGAGTCCTCCCCAGTCTTCAAAGAACTCTTGTCCTCAATGACGCGACGCATCAGCTATGCCCGGATCAAGCGTGAAGTACGGCAGTACTTTCGATACGTGATGTTCTCGCACAAGTGGGAAAACAACGAGCCGTTGTTCCAGAAGGTGGTTCACATATCGGTGTATGACTTGGACGACTCTCAGCCAACTCATGACAAACTGCAAACGTTTTGCAGGATCGTTCGGGATGCGGGGTTCATTTGGGCATGGAGTGATACTTGTTGCATCAACAAGGTGGATCACTTTGTACTTCAAGAAGCTCTGGTCGCCATGTTCAAGTGGTATCAGGGTGGCGAGATGGCGATTGTCTTCCTCCGTGGTGTTCGCTCTTTTTCGCAGCCTGGTTCCCTTGTAAAGAGCATTTGGAATACGCGTGCCTGGACCCTTCAGGAGTACATCGCCTCCAGAGTCATCCACTTTTACACGGAAGACTGGACCCTTTATCTCAACCTGGAGTTACAGAACCACAGGAGGTCCCCAGAGATCATGTCCGAGATGGAGGCAGCCACCGGGGTGTCTACACAGCAATTGATGGCACTTCGGCCAGGATACAGCAGCATTCGGACCAAGTTGCGTCTAGCATCGACCCGGCAGACCACGCTGATCGAGGATACGGCATACTCCCTGCTGGGCATCTTTTCAGCAGTGGGTATACCAGCCATATACGGTGAAGGCGAGGGGTCACTAGGACGTCTACTGGCGCATGTTCTCGCCGGATCTGGAGACTTAAGCATCCTCGCGTGGACTGGGGAATCCGGCAGCTTCAACAGTAGCCTCCCAGCTAATATCACCGTTTTCACGGGACCAGCAACGTCACACCTTCCGCAACCCTTTCCGGATGCTGAGATGGAGAGAATTACCACCGTCTCTACGGCAGCCTCATTCGATCTTGACATGGCTCTGAGACTATATGACCGTCTCGCCGAGCTTCCCCCGCCTTGGTTCGCAGCCAGTCGAATGAAGCTTCCATGTATTGGTTTCTCGCTCCCATCTTTTTCACCCTGCTGGACGCGTTTGGGTCGCGTTTATCGCGCGGAAACTCTCGTCTTTGGGACGATAGAGATCAAAACCAGGTTTGACCTCGCTCGGATGCAGTCTCTATGCCTCGTTCATCCTTGGTTGGATACTCTTTTGGAGCATGAGGAGAGGCACGGGAGTATAGTCGCAGAGGAGGACATTGCACCACCGCCGTCTCCATTCCAAGACAATGAGGCTCTTCCTGAGGAGATTAACGACGATGCCGCTTTGCTTCCTGAACCTGAATTACCGCCGCTACCACCTGCTCCCGCTCGCGCGGTGCAAGCACCAGTGGACAAAGAGACGCGAGCGCGACGACTTGTTGCACGTCTCGGACGACCATTTGGCGCGCTCTTGTTCTCGTTGGTGTCGACGGGTGGGCGTTCGGTGGACTATAAGCGGGTTGCGGCTGATAGTGTGATTACGGTGCAATTTCGGGAGAGTGTGTCGCTGGCTGAGATTCTGGACAATGTTCGTACAATTGATGTTTTGTAATTAAGCTCAGCAAAATCGAAATTGTGATCGCCGAGGAACTTGTTCGTCGATCGGAGTTGTTAAGACCAAGTGGCACTGCCACGAACTGTCAAAACAGACACTCCAACACTATTCTGCGATTCGAAAATGCAAAGACGCGTCCGACGGGCTCTGGTTTCGTCGTAAAGAATCCCATCGTGAGTCACGACCCCCGCCATATGCGCGTAGTACCTCGTGTCCGAACAGTGGTACGCGTTTTCTCCATTCCCTACGTGTCCAGCTTTCCAAGTAAGATGATTATATCCAGGTTCAATATCGGCAAGACCTCACTCTGAGCCCAGTTTGTCACATGCGTTTCAAAAGCCGAGTTTGGTGATCAAAAGCCGAGTTTGGTGACACTCTCAAGACGGTGCGCGCAGCGCCTAGCACAGAACAAGAACCTGAAAGCACAGTCACGAATATCACGTACGATATGCTAAAGGCCCAGAGATATGGCGCACATGCTGTGATGTGCGCCGTGTTTCACTGGGTGTGCCAGTTGCTGGAGCCTGAGGTAGGTCATGTTTTCAACCCCATGTCACCTCAGTACCAAGGCATAGAACAGGAGCCCTCTGTTCAAGAATGAAATCTCAAACCTACTCGGCACACGGTATTGTCAAATCCCATTTCAAGTCCCCGAAGAAACCTGCGACGAGGCCGCGGGCGGTGACAAGCAAGATGGGGACCCCGGGGGCGACGCACTCGAAGAAACGCAACTTTGGACCCTCTTTGGTGGACACGCCAACTCAAGAAATGACGTGTCGGCTTTGCGACGCTCACGAAGCCAAAAACGAGTACGTCTCCTGCGAAGCGTCCTTTGGCAAATTCCACGGTCGCCTTCCATGCCGCCTTCCAATCACGCAGGAGACTCGGTCACCAGTAGCAGGCGCTGGTCCGTCGACCCCTCGTCGTGCCCATCACGCCAAAGCGGTGGATGCGACAGCAAAACGACTCGGAATCGTCCCCGTCCCGTTCGCAAGGGCAGGCTTCGTCTACCCGACTGGCTGTCCGACGTCGGTTCCGCCCTGTCTTTGTCAAGCAGCAACGGTGTACTCTGGATCGCAAGGTTGCACGGCTGTGGGTAGCTCCAGAGATACTTCAAACGAAGATGATGGGGCAACACGGACATCTGATTGAAGGGCTCTGCGTTAGATGAGGTCGGCCCATCGTGCATGTCCTGTTCCAAGCGTGTCACGAACGCCGACATACGACCGAAACCCACCAGTAAACGGCTACGACCACGCCCTGTCGAGAGCGAGTGGAAAAGGGCCACGATGGACCTAGGTGGATCACTGATATCTGGACACATACTTACAACAGAAATGTAGAGAGCATGGGAAGACATGATGTATTACAACAGTTGCATTCTGTATCTCTCAAATCAACAACCGAGCTTCGCGTATCCGACACGGATCCAAGCCGTGTTTATAACTCTGGTTCGAAACGACACAACGAAACTGCAACTTGACAGGCAAGTTGCGAATCACCACGGTCTCGCCCATGGTGTACCATCCGCTCCAACTCCCCTAGCCAAGGCCTCAAATTCATCGCTGCGAGTATTGGATGGGTCCAAGCGATGCCCAGTTCCTCCAATGACTGCGTCACACTCTGGGCATCTTGACACTTGCATCGCCCCACCACACTGCATCCAGATTCAGTATACTCGTTGCTAGTCACCACGACGATCGCGTCGATGTCATGCACCCACCTCGGTAATAACAAACGTGTGTCCATTCGGACAGTTGTAGAAATGTCCTGCATGCGCTACATCGCCCCATCAGTCTACGGTGGACAGAAAAAAAGACAGTCGCGGCTCACAGAAGCCCAGCGCATTGACGATGGCAATCTTCTCATGGAGCGAGACGGGCTGGTAGAACGTCTGCATGCGGATTGAGCGCTCGATCTTTGTCCATTCGTCTGCAATGTCCCGCGCGACGCTCGAAAAGTTGGTCTCCAACCATGCCATTTCCTCGGCGCCCGTCTTCTTTGCCTTGTGCTCTTGAATTGTCTCGTCCATGAGCGTCTGCGCCTGCTCGCGAAGGCTCGCCGCGCGCTCTGCTAGCGCGTTCCTATTGGCTGGGTCGTAAAACCTGTTCGTCAATTTGCACATGTTCATATCAAATCGGAATTCTTCCAACGAATTCCGCATTTGATACAGAGCTGTCTTCGAGATTTGGCAATGGGATTCGGAGTCCTTTGCGACAGCGAAGGCCACGCCAGCATCTCGTGAACAGCCCTGGAACAGAAATCCAACAAAAGTCGCCCATGCCAGCTGTTGGGGGTGGTTGCCTGCGCTGGTGCCAACGCGTTTGCTGATTGTGTCGATCCATGTCATGGTCATGTCGGTCAGTACGAGGCGGATGTGAAGCGTCAACCAGATTGCTTCTACAAGGAACCTTCGGTCCGCGAGAGGACGCGGCTGCCCGATCTGAATCTTGGCGACCCGCATTGCATGGACCATGGGATCTCTGCTCGAAGTCCTGGGATTCTCCAGCACCTTGTCGACCTCGCGCTCGTGAAGACATGAAAACGCCGCTTCCCACGCTTCCGTATGCGCCGAGCGCGTCTTCGCAACCTCTACGGCCAGTCTGTACGCAGTCAAGAGTTCGTGCATCCCCTTGCGCCAAGGGTCCATCACCGAACCGTCGATAGCGTGTGCCTTCTTGTTAGCAGGGTTGATATCCCGCTCCGAGACAGGCATCTTTTCTTGCGAATTCAACGCCTTCCTTCTAGCCTTTTCCTGACTTGCTCGCTGCTTCTCGCCAGTGTTGTCTTTGAACTTCAGGTCAATGGTCGCAGCGACACCGATCAACTGGGCCTTCTTTGAATCGATGGACACGGTCTCGAGAGACGTCTGGACGTTTCCGAGGGACAGCGACATTTGGGCGGCAACGTTGTGCTCCAAGATGTCCAAGGCGGCCCGCTTGAAGACACGGCCATAGCGAGGTGAGGTGATATATGCGCGACAGGTTGGGCATGTGGGTGGTCTCCTGAATCCGGTTGGGGACAAGAGGCCCAGCCATTTGCCGTTTGGTCCAGTGCTGTAGAACTCGGGCATGCCGCAGTGCCCATCGAGCGTCTCGACGGTAAACGTATGACGACAAGACAGGATAGTGATCACCATCTCGTCCAGTGAACCCTCGTCGGGGTCGACCTCTGCCAGAGTGCGTTGCAGCACGAAGTCGGCCATCTGAGCCTTTTGTTCTTCCGAAGCACAGTGTGGGCAAACTTGAATGGTGCACTCCTCCCCACATACTGTCGTAAGATGAGCTTCCAAACTCAAAAAACCAGGTGCAGATCTCACTGGAGGGGCATTGGTGACCGCAGTGGAGCTTCTTTTGACAACGTTGATCGCACGGGAGACGAGCACAGACCTATCCGATTGTCAGTTCAGCTCGTTCGATACCTTGGAATGTCACTCACAGAACCACACGGAACCGGACAAGTATAATGTGAGCATGACCTATAACCATTCGTCATGCGAAGTGCCCGCAATGCCGAGTCAACGTGCTTACCACGTGCACGGTTGCTTGCAAGGCGCGCAGGGAATGGAACACTGGCGTCTGCACTGCGCATGAGGGCAGACTTGCCTGCAATTGGCCCTGCAGCGCGTCGTATGCTTGTGCGTCTCAGAGCATGGTTCCTGACACGTATGCTCGCAATAGAGACGCTTCTGACAAGGATGCGAAACGTGCGTCGTCCTCTTGATGTGGCCTTCATCCGTCAGTGTGTCATTGAGTGATTGGCAGTCATCGCATGTGGCATTACAGCTCTTGCCGCAGCACGCCATGAACACTTCACATCGAGCCAGGCACCGATAATCTCCTGGGTCTTGCGAACAAGGCATCTTCGCTCTATGCTCGCAGTCTGGAAGTTCTTTCTCGACCTCTTCGTTGCAGCGAACGCTTTCGAGCGAATCCAGCTTGTAGCTAAACATCAAATCGTTAGCCAGCAGGATGATGGAGTCGTCCAGCCCTGCGCACCATGGAACAGAATCTTTGATGTGACCACAAGGTAGCTTAACTCTAGGGACTGGAAAATGACAGTCACTGCAAGGCGTGCGACACTTCTCTTTTGCACGGGTGGTCCCGGCGACAGAGTCTTCTGCAAGGTTTTGTACATGATACCCCAAGATGGTCAGGATCATCGCAGTGGCACTACATATCAGGACTCAGTGAGCTTGACACTGGAACGGACAGATGTTCACACCTTGAACGGACAAAGATGGCCACATTTCAGCAAGTGATCGCACTGCTCCATACAGCCACCTGGGCGCGACGTGAGCTCCAATACCACGAAAAAGAATCTTTGATAATCCTACCATCCGGCGCGACGTGGGAAAGCTGGCCCGGGGATGAGACATACTCAATCGTATTGGGATGCCTATGACAGGCAACCGGCAGTGCTGGGCCGACCGCATCCTGTGTATCCAGTTCCTCAATGATGGATTGCCACATTTTGCTCTTTGCAGACAGGTTCTCGGCGTTTCCAAAGATGTACAAACCTTCACGAGCGCAAGACAACGCCACTGAAAAGGGGTGAGAAGGCAAGAAAAAACTCGAGAGAAGGATAGCAGTTACCGTTCGTACGGTTCTCAGACTTAAAAGAGAGATAGCCTCAGTAACCCACTGTGCAGAACCCGTACACAGGGCACTTACCTTGAGGAATCCGATGTTCACTCGAGTGTGCTGGGATAGCGCTGGCATCTCCAGCTCATCGTCACTACCGCCAGAATTTCGAACCAACGAAAGAATGACGATCTTCCTAACGGTTAGTTACCAACGGGACTCAGACAATATTTCCCACCTTTCCTTCCTCTCCTTGATAGTTGTCCACTGTCCGCAACCGGACCTGCAATAATTGTTAGACAACAGTCGGATCATATACGAAAAACGACGCACGCGACTCGTCACTTTGACGCGCTGGACGGACGCCGCGAGTACGGCGTCGCCGGTGTCCTCCTGGTCACCTTCACGATCATCGAGAGCAGCTTGGTCACGTTCGTCGATCACAATAGCGACTTCATTGCCTAGTGCATCTCTGAGTCGGGCGAGTTGACCTAGGTAAGCGCATAAGACAACAATGTCGCCTTCTTCAGAGTAGCATCCTTGTCTAAGTAGAGGTGAGCGTGAGAAATATCGGAATGGAATTACCGCGTGCCCGGGAACTTACCGAAGGAGGTAGAGCACCAGATCTCGGATCATCTCGACCTTCAAGTTGAGTTTAAATGGTGGACCTTCTCTCTTCACTGCAGTCAAAAAACGGGTTACTCACCTCATACGTGTTATATTTGCTTGCAGTGTCATCAACACCGCCGTTTTCCTTGTGGTTGTGGTTGACGAAGAACACGTTCTTCACCATACCGCGTACGTCGTCGTATTTTTGAACCAAATCGTGGTCCTGAAGTCCTTCGTAAAGTGTGTTCCTGGCCGTTTTTGAGCAACTTGGGTGAGGCTAGAGCATAGTGGAGTACACACCGTATGCATCACGAGACTACAGATCTTCTGATAATGCCTTACAATGCCTTCTGAGGAAAACTAATCCCAGC
>QFES01002135.1:0-45035 GCA_003316375.1 Tylopilus plumbeoviolaceoides
GAAGTGACGGGTGCGAAAGGGGGGGAAGGGTCGAAATTCGAGACGGAGACGCTACTGCCGTTGAGTAGAGGAAAAGTTCGTTGCTGGGTGAGGGAGAGACGCTCCACGGGTTCCATGAGGAACAAGGTGAGCTCGACCGGGTCCTGGATGAAATATGCCCGTTGCTGGTCCAGGGTGAGGGAGCGAATGAGGGGGACAAGGATGGGGTGGATGGATTCGGGACAGAGGGAGTCGACGGCGTCGGACAAGCCGTTGCGATGCATCAGTTCCAGGAGAGTGTGTCGAGCCTCGACAGAAAGGGTGGTTTGGAGAGCAACGTACATGGGGGGGGGAAGTGGGCAGTGCTGGCGGAGGACGTCCTGAGTGAGAAGGTGGCGGTAGATGATGAGCAAGTCGCTCAAAGAACTGTTGCGGGTAAACGCCTCAGAGTCCTCTAAGGCGTATGTGAAAAATTGGTCTCCCAGGATCGCGGCGTGAAAGGCGAAATGGATGTGTTGGGGAAGGAGATGGGAGTGGGGGCGAAGTACGGCTTGGCGGCGGTGGTCTCGAGTACGAACGGGGGGCATGGTGGAGATGGTGGAGGGTCTGGTGAGAGAGGAGGACGACAAGGGAGGAGGATATAAAAAGGCCGTTTGAAGCGGCGCAGTCAACTCCAATCTCCGCTTTGGTTGTTATCCCACGCGTCAGGGGCGGCCCACAAATCAGCTTGACCGGACTCGTAACGGTAGGTGGGGGTGCGGATGGACGTCGGCGGAATGAGGGCGATCTCCGTGTTGGCGACACGGAGGATGATGGGTTGGATGGGCGGTGAGAGGTGAAACAGATAATAGAGGAAACCGGCGGCGATGACGAACAACATTTCAGCGGTGGAGAAGTCGAGGGAAAATTGCATGGCTAGTTGGAGGATTTACGGTTCCAGTACTCCGTTAAAAGGTGCTGCGCATGCATGAGATTCGCTTTGGTTTCCCAGGTGTTCTCGGCGGCCGAGTACCCCTTCCACGAGATAAGGTATTGCCGCCGCGTCTTTGATCCGCGGTGTGCGAGGATTGCGGCGACTTCGTATTCTTCTTCGCCGTCTATAAGGTCGGGAGGGGGATCAATGAAATTCGGACCGTGTTCCGCTGTCTCTCGATAGGCCGATAAGAGGGAAGCATGGAAGACGTCGTGGATCTTCCATGTAGCGGGGAGGCGAAGGCGATACGAGACAGGGGAGAGAACTTGTTCAATTTCGAAAGGACCTTCTCATTTGGGTCCGAGTTTCTTGGAAGGGTAGTTAAGGCGGAGGTTCTTTCCTTCTAGCCACACCTTATCCCCGACCTTCCAAGGTACGAAACGGGCGGTGACTCGTTCTTTCATCATCCTCGTGGCCTTCTCGTGTGCGGCCGATGCTTCCAGACGGGCTTCCGTGAGATCCGAGAGACGTTTTTCCAATGCCGGGATAAAGGTTTTTCCGATGGGAGGATAGGAGCGGGGTTCAAAACCCATCATCAGGGAGAAAGGGGATTTGCCAGTTGAAGAGTGAACCGCGGAATTATGGGAGAATTCTGCCATCGGGAGTAGCGAGGACCACGAGTGTTGGTTTCCGGCGCAGAAGATACGGAGGTAGGTTTCAAGTTCCTGGTTGACTCGTTCGGTCTCGCCATCCGTCTGTGGGTGGTACACGGAGGAGAGGGCGAGGTCATACTGAAGCAGGCGGGCGAGCTCAAGGGCGAAGGCAGAGGCAAACTGGGGTCCATGGTCGGAGATGCAGCGGTCGTGGAGACCGAATCTGGGGAACACGTGTTTGAAAAAGAGGGCGGCGACACCTGCCGTGTCAATGTTCTTGTTGCAAGGGATGTAAATTACCCCCTTCATAAGCCCATGGTCGACCACGACCATGACAGAGTCGAAGCCCGCGGACGGGGGAAGAGAGGTGATAAGATCCACAGAGATCTGCTGGAAGGGGCGGGTCGTGGAGGATGCAAGGGGAACGAGGGGCGGCACGGTGGGGTGGGTATTGACCTTCGCGGCCTGGCAAACGGCACAGCCACCAACGAAGCATCGGACAAAAGCGTTCATCCCGGGCCACCAATAGTCCCGGGCGAGAAGGTTCTGGGTACGGAAAACACCGCCGTGACCCCCGTGAGGGGATTCGTGAGTGTGGCGGACGAGGGAGAGCCGACCAGGCTCAGGGACATAGAGACGACCCTTGTAGTAGAGGCAGTCGTCGCGGAAGGACCAGTCGGCGGGGGAGTTGCGTTGGATGGGGGTCTGTGCGGAGGCCATAGATCGAAGGGTGCGCTCGACGACGGGGTCCTCGGCGGAGGAAACACGGAGGTGGCGGAGAATATCAGCATCAAGGGCACGGACAAAAAGGTCATCTGGGAGAAGAGTGACGTCAGCGTTGTCGCACGAAGAATCTACGTCATCTTTCCAGGAAAGGGCATCCGCCGGTCCCATAGTGGTTCCGGGGAGGTGGGAGAACGTGAGGTCAAAGTCCTGGAGGTACATCTTCCAGCGAGCCTGACGGCGGGAGAGTTGCTGCGGGGAACGGAAGAACGTGAGGTTCTTGTGATCCGTAAGCATGGTGACGGGGTGGCCGGTGCCACGGAGGTATTGACGCCACTCTTCAAGGGCGTGCATGACAGCGAGGAGCTCATGATCATATATATCGTAGTTCCGTTCCACCGGGGAGAAGGTGCGGGAAAAGTAGGCACACGGGTGGAGATCTCCGTTGCCGTCAGCTTGCATCAGGACACCACCGGATGCAGTGAGGGAGGCGTCGGTCATGACGGTGAAGGGTTGGGTGACGTCAGGGAGGTGGAGAACGGGTTTCTTCAGGAAAGCCGCTTTAAGGAGACCGAAGGCCACATTGCATTCGTCGGTCCATTGCCAGGTGGCGCCCTTCTTGGTGAGGTCGTGGAGGGGGCGCGTGATTAGGGAGAAGTCGGGGATGAACTTTCGGTAGAAATTGCAAAATCCGATAAACGATCGGACTGCCTTAACCGACTTAGGAGGTTGCCAGTCACTGATGGCCTGAAGTTTCACGGGGTCGAGGCTCATCTGGTCTTTGGAGAGGATCATCCCGAGATATTCCACTTCCCGGGCGTCAAAGGTACATTTGGAGAGCTTCAGATGCAAGTCATTGTCTCGAAGTCGTTTCAGAACCTTCGCGGTCCGCTCGTCATGGTCTTTCTGGTTGGAAGAGTGGATGAGGATGTCGTCCATGTATACGATAAGCCATCCTTCAGCAATGCAGTCGGCAAAGATGTGATTCATCAGGGCTTGGAACGTAGGAGGGGATCCACAGAGCCCAAAGAACATAACATTTGGCTCGAAAAGCCCAAAGGGGGTGATGAAGGCGGCCTTCCAGCGATCTTCCAGCTTGATCAAGACGTTGTTATATCCCCAATGAATGTCGAACTTGGTAAACACCTTGGATCCCTTCAACTTGTCGGTGAGATCCTGGATACGAGGGAGGGGGTAGGCGTTCTTCACGGTGTGGGAGTTCAGGTATCGATAATCCTGACACGGTCGGAGAGAACCATCCTTTTTTGACACGAAGAAGAAAGGAGACGCCTGTGGGGACTTGGAAGGGGAAATCTTTCCGCTCTTCAAGTGTTCATCGATAAAATCCTTACACACTTTCTGTTCGGCAGGATTCAGCGGGTAAGTTTTAGCGATCTTTGGGGTGAACTCCGGTCCGAGTTCAATGGCATGGTCAAAGGGTCGTGACGGCGGCAGTACACCGTCTTTGGGTTCGGCGAAGACGGCGGCGAACTGTTTATACTGGGGGGGGAGTTTTACTTCGGGTTTTGCGAAGTGTTGAGTGATTTCGGTCGCGATGGTCATTTTCCGCACATGGACGGTGGGTGGCAAAGGGGCATAGCACTCTTCCCACCATTGTGCAACCTTGTTGTCGGGGTCCAGACCCAGGTATCGTAGAAGATAGCGGGTTTCGTCCGGCTCAATGGTCCTTCTCCTGGCAGCGGCAAACTTTCTAGCTCGTTGCATCGGCAAGGAGTCATTTAGTTTGCGGAGTCATGCGAACGCGTATCGACGGGCTCGTTGCATGGGGATGGGGTCATAGGCAGGTAGGGAAGGAATCATCACTTTCCCAGTAGCCCAGTCGATCTTCGGGTTGATCTCTCGGAGCCACGGCATTCCGAGGATCACATTTTCTTTTCCGCAGTTCAGAACAAGGAATTCCCGTTCCTCCGTCGTTCCTGCGATTCTGATGGTAAGGCGGGTCTTGTGGCGAATGATCCCGGCTTGGTTCGGTGAGCCGTCCACATTATAGGCTCGTATCGGAGTCTTCAGTTTTATAAGCGGGTATCCGTTCCGCTTAGCATGGTCTCTATCCACGAAATTTCCGGTTGCTCCACAGTCGATGAGAGCGGTGGTGTCGACGAAGACTGCTCCCTCAGGCTTTGCGAGAGAAACGGCAATGAGTAGGGATTTGGCCTGAGTACTTGTTACGGTTACATGAGCGAGTCTATGAGAAGGAGGGGAAGACGTCGACTTGTCTTTCCTCCGAACTAAAAATCCTGCTCAGGAGTGACGGCTTCCTGATCCTTCGTGTTGAGAGCTGAGACTTGAGCGAGTTCTTCCTCCTCAGGCTCAGAGGTCTCTCCTTGTTCCTTGTCGAAGCAGGCCTCGAGGACTCGAAGTACCTCTTCCTGTGACTTTCCCTGCGCTTTCAGCTTTTCGACATAGCGCACGACTTGGGATTCGGATCCAGCGACATATGGTGGAGGCATAGGAGCCTCGGTGGCGCGTACTTGCGCTTTCCCCGCTTGTGGGGTGTACTGTTGTTTCGGAGGCCTTCCTCCACCGGTTTTCGGGTGATTCCTAGTAGAACATCCCTGCTTGTGACATACGAAGCACCTATTTTCTCTGATGTGCCTCGCTCTCTCGATCGGGGTGAGTCGTACGGCGTCGACATCCATGGCAAAAGGATCCCGGGGGGACTTTCGAGATACGTTTCCGTCATCTCTACTTCCACTCCCCAGTCCTCGGATGCGAAGAAGGTGCCCATGGAATTTTGAGGCATCCTTGACCCATGTGGTTAGTGTTTCCGGTACTACCGCCTGCGAGATTACCATGGTCGAGATCTTCGGATCTAGACCCTTTATGAAGAGTTCCACCAAGGCGTAGTCGTCCGACTTGAAACCGGACTTGCCTGCCGCAGTCTTGAATTGCTGCACGTAGGAACTAAATGACCCAGTATCCTTAGGGTCCTTGCTCATCCTGAGCTTAGCAAGCTTTTCCTTAGCCTGCGTCTTCATGTCAGTGGGATAGAACGTAGTGAGGAAATCCTCCTTTAATGCTGTAAAGTGCACCGGCACGCCAGCTTCTGCTTTGTTTATCTTGTCGTACCAACCTTCAGCGAAGTCAGCACCATCACCTTTACTCATCTTGTTGAGCATGACCAACGCCATAACATTACCATCCTGATAGATGTCGGTGTTCAGACGGAAATAGGATTCCATCGCAAGTATCCATCGGCGAGCGTCGTTGGACGAGCCGGAGAAGTCAGAAGGCAACCCTGCCTTGTACTCAGTGGGTCGTGGATCAGCCATGGGGGTATGCGCTGATGAGGAACTGTCGGAGGGAGATGGAGGTGGGATCGGTGGCGGGATCGAGATGTGGAGTCCTGTGAAAGAGGGGAGTGGGTTGGGAGCGAGGACGGGCGAAGGGATGGGGGTAAGGTCTCGGATTATCCAATCGGAGCCTGTGGGGGCGGACGTGCTGCTGGTAGGGTTCTGGGGTGGAGGTTGGGATGGGGAAGAAGCGGCGAGGGGTAGGGCAGTGATGATGGGAGTGGTGAGTGGCGTAGGAGTCTTTCGTCGAGGGGCGAGGAGGGGGTTCTCAATAGCCTCTCCTGCTAGGCGGCGGGTAGCGGCACGCTTAGCGCGTTGACGGTCCTCCCAAGAGATTTCGTAGGACGTAGTGGCGAGGGGGTATGCCCGACAGCGAGATAGCTGGGGCAAATGGAGAAGCTAGTTCTTTTGTTACGCTACCGAGCGTGAACTAGTGGAAACGGCGCAGTCCGTGCGCAAACGACGACCTGAGATAACTGCGTAACCGTACGCGAAGAGGGACGACGAGCGAAAGCGAAGTCAACCTTGACTAAGCTTAAGCGAGGAGATACTCAGACCTAACCCTAGGCCTGGACTAGTACAAGCAACGGTGAATTGCGTAGAACTAGCTTAGGAAAAATACAAGTACAGCTACTACCCCTTTATATAGGGTTGGGAATGGCGCACGGACTAAGTCCGTGTATGGTACATCGACGAATGAGGAAAGTGGAACGATCATGAGGAGCGAATCGCAAAACAGGAAAAGAGTCATACGATGCGAGAGCCAACGAGAAATAGAGAGGGAACCATACGATGACAGAAAAGGAAACAAACGTGGATGCGCAGCGACAGGCCTGCAGAGGAAAGGATACGTCATCGATAAGAGAACGAGTCAGAGACGAGAAAGGAAAGAAAAAGACACGCCACGTCCGTATCGTAACACCGCGATGGGACCAGTGGACGCCCTATCCCGGAAAGATGACATAGATTTTTCGTGTGACAACGCTGACGTCACTCTTCTCCTGGATGATCTTTTTGTCTGTGCCCTCGATGCGGATATCCTCCATGACCTTTGAGTCTCCTCCACCTCCGACCCCATGGTTGAGCAGGCCCTTCGTGCCATGACTGCTGAGCAAACTCCTATCCAGCGTGACTCCCCCTCCAACTGGTCGTTCCACGATGACTGCCTCTATTACAAGGGTCGTCTCTACATTCCTGAACCCGGTCGCCTCTCTCTAGTCCGCCACACCCACAAATCTGCCCACGGAGGTCACGGCGGTGTCTTCCACACCCAGAATCTTCTTGCCCGGGACTACTGGTGGCCTGGAATGAATGCTTTCATTCACTGCTTCATCGGCAGCTGTGCTGTCTGCCAGTCTGCCAAGGTCAACACCCACCCCACCGTGCCTCCTCTCACCCCGCTCGCCTCCTCCACGACCTGCCCTTTCCAGCAGATCTCTGTGGATCTCATCATTTCACTCCCTCTCTCTGCAGGATTTGACTCTGTCATGGTTGTGGTCGACCATGGGCTCACAAAGGGGGTAATTTACATCCCTTGCTCCAAGAACATTAATGCCGCCGGCGTAGCCGCCCTCTTTTTCACACACATGTTTCCCAGATTCGGTCTCCATGATCGCTGCATCTCCGACAGAGGACCTCAGTTCACATCTGCCTTTGCCCATGAACTCGCTAGACTACTGAAATATGACCTTGCTCTCTCGTCTGCCTACCACCCCCAAACCGACGGAGAAACTGAACACGTCAATCAGGAACTCGAAACCTACCTTCGCATCTTTTGTGCCAGAAACCAACACTCCTGGTCGACCCTTCTTCCCATGGCAGAATTCTCTCACAATTCCGCAGTCCACTCTTCCACCGGCAAATCCCCTTTCTCCCTGATGATGGGTTTCGAACCCTGCTCATACCCTCCAATCAGCAAAACCTTTATCCCCACCCTTGAAAAATGTCTCTCGGATCTCACAGAAGCCTGTCTGGAAGCTTCCACCACCCATGAAAAAGTCACACATATGATGAAAGAATGAGTCACTGCCCACTTCTTACCCTGGAAGGTCGGAGATAAAGTGTGGTTGGAAGGAAAGAACCTTCGGCTCAACTACCCCTCCAAGAAGCTTGGACTGAAACGAGAAGGTCCTTTCGAAATCGAACAAATTCTCTCTCCTGTCTCATACCGCCTTCGCCTCCCTGCCACATGGAAGATCCATGATGTCTTCCACGCCTCCCTCCTATCATCCTATCATGAGACTACCGAACATGGTCTGAATTTCATTATTCCTCCCCCTGACCTTATCAATGGTGAAGAAGAATACAGGATTGCCAAAATCCTCGCCCACCATGGACCTAAAATGTGGTGGCAATACCTTATCTCATGGAAGGGATACTCAGCCGCTGAAAACACCTGGGAAACTGAAGCAAATCTCATGCATGCACAACACGTCTTAAAGGAGTACTCGAAATGAAACTCCTCCAACTAATCATGCAGTTCTCCCTCAACTTTTCCACTGCTGAAATGCTGTTTGTCATTGCCGCCGCCTTCCTCTACTATCTGTTTCGTCTCGCCCCTCCAATCTGACCTGTCATCCTCCATGTTGCCAACATGGAAATCGCCCTGATTCCACCAACATCTGTCTGCACCCCCACCTATCACTATGAATCTGGCCAAGCCGACTTGTGGGCTGCTCCTGACATGAGGGATAACAATCAAAGCGGAGACTGGAGCTGACTGCGCCACTTCAAACAGCCCATTTATATCCTCCTCCTGTGTCGTCCTCCTCTCTCACCAGAACCACCGCCATCTCCACCATGCCCCCCACTCGCACTCGTAACCACCGCCAACAAGCCACTCACTCCCCGCTCCCATCTCCTTCCCCAACACATCCATTTCACCTTTCATGCTGCTATCCTAGGGGACCAATTCTTTACGTATGCTTTAGAAGATTCTGACCCCTTCACTCGTAACCCCTCCCTGGGTGACTTACTCATCATCTATCGCCACCTCCTCACCCAGGATGTTCTCCGCCAACACTGCCCACTTCCCCCTACCATGTTCGTTGCACTTCAAACTACTCTCTCCGTTGAAGTGCATCACACCCTTCTGGAGCTCCTTCATTGCAATGGTCTTTCGGACGTGGTGGACACCCTCTGTCCGGACTCGATTTGACCTGTCCTAGTACCCCTCATTTGCTCCCTTACCCCTGACCAACAATGGATCTACTTTGCCCAGGACCCTGTTGAACTGACCCTGTTCCTCATGGAATCCATGGAATGGATCTCCTTCTCCCAGGGACACTCCTACCCCCTGCTCAATGGCAGTCGTATTTCCATCCCAAACTTTGAGCCCTCTCCCCCCTTCGCTCCCATCTTGACCCCCCTCAATGACACAACTGCACCTGCGGACCAATTCCCCTCTTCCATCCTCCCCACCCAGGAACGTCCACCAACTCCATCTTCATTCCCACGATGTGCATGTAGATCGTCCTTGGGGGCCAAAGTTTTTCTTACTGCCAAGGGTAAGGAGCTCACTCAACTCCAGGCTCAATCTTCCCGCCGTTCTCCGGTCAAAGCTCCCTCTTCCTCCACCGTAGTCCAATCCGAGTCCCCTGATGAAGACTTCTGACTAGGTTTCAAGGACGCCCTCCATCTGGTTAGTAAAGGTGCTTGAGGTTAAGCACCTGGGTAGAGACGGGGTAATGTTATGATACGAATGTGGCGTGTCTTTTTCTTTCCTTTCTTGTCTTTGACTCGTTGTGACTCACACATATGCCTGCCCTAGACTCTTATCAATGACGCATCTTTTCCTCCGCAGGCCTGTTGCTGTGCATCCATGTTTGTTTCCTTTTTAGTCATTGTATGATTCCTTCTCTCTTTTTGATTCACTCCTCATTATTGTTCCACTTTCCTAACTTGTCATTGTACCATACACAGACTTGGTCTGTGTGTCATTCCCAACCCTATATAAAAGGGGTAGTAGCTGTACTTGTATTTCCCTAAGCTAGTTCATGCTCGGTAGCATAACAATGATAGTTGGCATTATTTGGCACTACAAACAGAGATATACAATTAAACATTATATATAAGGTTAAAGAAGGTCACATGCACTGCCACCATGTGTATATTACTGTCATTTACCACTCTAAGCAACACTTTACTTTTTAAGCCTGATGTTGGTTATCTATCACTATTGCTGCCTTGACCAGTGGTTGTAATGTCTTAGTTATATTTATATTGCAATAAAACAAGTGTTTTGGCATGCTCAAATGTGTTGGTTGCTGCTTCTTCATCACTTATCCTACTTAGTGTTGCCATGGCCCAGGCCTGGGTTAGGGGGCCTGTGGCTCTTCAAGATCATGAGCCAGGCCTTGAGCCCCTAAAGCCCCTAAAGCTGGCCTGGCCTGGCTCGAAAGACCCGGCCCAGGCCCAGGCCATGGCTTGCCAGGTAGCATCGTTACAAGATGTACTATAGTTACAAGATCTACCTATTCATCATCAAGAAACTTGCCATCCCACTCTTCCTCACTCTCTTCGGCATCATTATCAGAATCTGGCTTCTTATGCATCTCGGTAGCAAGGGTAGGAGTGTCACAAACCAGGATATCTGATGATTTTGTAGCATAATTCAGGAATTGTAGCACTTTGATGATGTTGGCCTTGAGGTGGTTGTGGTGCTTATTGATGGTTATTCCTGCAGACAAAAAAACACATTCCAATGAGATGGAACTAGCCATGATAGGAAGGAAATCCCATGCAAGTGATCCCCAGACAGGGTACCATGCAGAGTGTATTTCCCACCACTGGATGACAGTGGAGTCGCCAAGGTGCTCCTGGGTGTTCAGGTAGTCATGGAAACCCTGCAGCCAAGGGCATGCAGGATCATTGGAACATTTTCCACCCTTGTTGCAACCAGTCCTGTCCTCATCCTTACTGTCGGAGTCACTTTCATTGTCGATATAGGACCCCAATAGGGCATCAAGTTTTGAGTTGTGTGTTGTAATACAACATTTGTGGTCCATGGTTGGAGGCATGTCAGCTGCACTAGGGCCATACATTGCATAGTAGCATTCCTTGTACTTAACAAAATTGGATCAGTGTCACCAGCTACCAAAAAAAAAACTTGCTATCTTTTCAGCATGATTTGTTGCTTCAACAGCAGGCCCATCATCCCAATTTGTGTGGATGTGATCAAGTTTTTGATGCGGATCGAGAACTAGAGATGGAGATCAGTATTACTAGGTTAAATATTTCATTCCTGCTTACTCATCACAATGATATGCATGTCTGAGGTTGCTGTGGGCACATAGTAATGGGATACTTTGTTCACCCTGGCCTTGAGTGCAGCACTGAATTTTGTGAATTTCTTGTTCTTCATGCGTGATGACCATGTCTTGTGTAGTGCCTCCAAGGCTGGGAGGGCTGCATGTAGTGTAGGTCCCTGCTCTGTTGAGAATGCATGTTGAGCATTCTCAGCAAACTAGTAATGAGTTTGTTAGTGTGATAAAACATCTCAGAAACAACATACCGCCAGGAGGGTTAGAAGAGGAGGAACTTGTGCCCACTCCTCCTCCAATAACTGAAGGTTAAGGACCTTCAGATGTTTGTTTGAATCATTCCTGCAATCTCTGAATGCAAGCTGTTCCATGAAAGTGTTGATGTCCTACATCAATACAAGTCAGTATGAATACATGAACATAGCTAAATGCACTTGCCTCCTTTACTTCCAATGCATGACTAACCATAGCAAACATAGACAACCATTGGACTTTCATATCAAGTAGAAGTTGTAGCAGGGGTGAGCATGTCTGGATGGTCTTGAAGAGTTGTTTGCATTGTGCTGAGGAGCGTGCCTGAGGGTGGAGCATCAGTGTTTGGTGACCTCAGTTACATGGGCAGTGATGTGCCACTTACCTTTATGGCGATTGCATGGATAAGCCTGAGGCCAATGGGGTCCCGATCCTTCCCATTGCTTGAGATGACAATGTCGGTCTCAAGTGCAGAGGGATTGTAATGTTTGGACTTGCTATACATTGTGAGGAATGCCTGTATGGCAAGATTGATGACATGGACCATACAACTGTGACAGATGAATAAAACACAAATGCTGGACAGCCTGAGTGACAAAGACCTACTGCAATCATTGTTTTGCCCCATCAAATGGTTTTACTGTTTCAGATGTAAGAAGATGCCTGAATTCATCCATCATAGTGTCATTGTTGCTGGCATTGTTGCAGGTAACATATGCAATCTAACAGATCGCCAGTCAGCACTAGTACTAGACTTGGACATGGACATGTACATGTACCTTATGTGAAACACCTAAGCATTTGACTGCTTTATACAGTGCCTGCCCAAGGTGGAGCTGGATAAATGCAATAAGTCCAGTTTGGAGCACCCACACATGAGGCATGTCTTCTTCAATCCAAGATGCAGTGACAGCAAAGTATCTGTCACAGTTTGAGGCCTGTCACGCATTGCACATGAGGCTAGTCCATCCTTGAACAACCTTGCTCTGTCATGTGTCATGTGAGTAAAGCAAGAGCACCAGCATGCATTAACTTGCAGTACATACTGACAACTTTTTCTTGAGTGAGAGGAAGTTGATCTTGAATTTGTTGATGATGAGTTCATGCACTGTGGTGTGATGGGGCAGTTTGATTTTGTTGGGAGCATGCAAGGTGATGTCCAGCATTTTTTGGAACATTGGATGCTCCATCACATGGATAGGCTGTAGTAGTCCTGTTTATTAGCAGGCTCAAATATCATTGCCAGAATTTGCTCACCTGGTCTGTAGCAACAAGCCACTCAATGGCAGTGTTGTGAAACATGGATTCTGAGTATTGAATGATCATGTCTGCAGGCATGAGGTGGCTGTCAAGGGATGGCTGGCAACTAATTCCAGCACTAGACAAAGCTGCATGTTGATGTGCTTTTTCATCTCGGCAGCTTTTCATATTGATGGGTAACATAGATAGGAAGCTGTTATCAGCAGCCCACTGCTGATACTTTTCCTGATGGGCTGCTTGCTGGTGATGCCACAATGTCGTGGCTTTGTTGGTGATCGCAATGCATTTATTGAGTTGCTCACTGATACAATGAATGAAAATGTTTGCCAAAAAAAAAGTAAAGTAGAATGTACTAGCAAGAATTACAGTCTCAATATCTCTTGCCGTCCTTGAGATATGGAGCCGAGAAGAGCACATCAATATCTTGGGTGCACTTGGCACATCCCCTCTTGGTCAGCTTGTCTATGTTGATGACAATGACATCCTTGAGTAGCCCATCCAACATGCCAGTAGCACGATTGCTGGCGTCCTTTTGAGTCCTGGGTCCTGAGAATACTGTTAAGATTCAAGAGGCACTCAAAGCTACTCACACTTACCTTTTTTCTTTTTGGGTGGGCACTCAGCCTCAGATTGTAAGAGTCCTTATTGCTGTAGGACAATAACAATAGTCCTATCACATGATCTTTGATAATGTTCTAGAATATTACCATACTCTACCATTGGTACAATACATACAAACAATAGGTAGACACTATTAAGACTGGGTTTTACACCAAGTCAATCTACTAGTAAGTTCTTCTCATCTTAATGATTTGAGCTTCCACTGTTTGTATCTTAGGCTCTGAATCCTCACAACAAGAGTAAATCTCCTACTTTTGACTCATCCCTTTGTTGTACTGCACCATCAGACTATCAGAGTTCTGATAGGTTATGAGCCCTGCTCTGACAAAGTAGCCCATCATTCTGATGCCTACATCTGTCACATGCAAGGAGTTCAGAAGATACCTTGGCCAGTTCTGGTATCTTGCACACTGAGAAATAGGCTCAACTAATCAAACTGTATCCTTGTCTGTGCCATAGGTTGAAGTACCTGAACACATTCAAAAGGCCTATCCTTCTTTGGTTAGTGAAATTTTCAATATTCCCTTAGGATCTTGTTATGGTCCTCCTTTGGGAACTCACTTCACATACCCTGCTGCACAACTTCCTACTCTGGGAAGAAACCCCATTGTCATTCTTAGAGCATGCCACTCTGGCTTGCTACTAGCTTGTTCTTGTTGCCTATGCCTTTGTTGTAGCAATGAATGCTGCCACTGTGGATTTCAATTCCCCAGTTTCTATAACATCTACAATAGCTTTGACAATCTAGAAAATGCTTTCAGGAATCTCTTCCCTGCTAGCACCTTCAAGCAGTCAGATGATCAAATCTAATCTACCACTCTTCCAACTTGAATTGGAACTTCCCTGGAACCATCTCATCCATCTACTCCTACTCCTACTACCCACACACAGTTCATCCACCATACATATGGACTTCAAAATGCCATGAGAGAATTTGCCAATCTTCGACTTGGAAATCAACAAAAAGGATCAGTTCTTGAAGGTTTCATACTTGACAGATGGACAGGAGATCCTGATACCCCAGGACTCCCTGGATCCTATTGATCATTTTTTGGGTCACTATGCTGGGCACAACCTTGACATTGATATTTATTATAACAACCCACTAGTTGTGATTTTTTTCTGGTACACTATGTTACTGCTCTTCTCCCAGCATACATACAATGGACTTTTCTCTGATAATCCTCCCTCCTACCATTCCTACTCCCATTTTAACCCTGGATGTATTGACCTCTTCAAACCTCTCCATTCCAATTGGCTTGCCTACTAGTATCCTGTTGCTATTGGTCCTGAGGTGTGTATAAACATCTCATATGCATGCTTTACCTTTGTTATTACAACCAGGACAAAACTCTTTTCTCCATATATAGCTCTGCAGGCTGGGCATCATCTATACTAACTTGGGATTCTACTCCAGATGCACTTGTCCACTTCCAAGGTTTTGAAATCTTGAGGGCAGATCACCTGCCTTATTGTCATGAAACAAAAGAAATCCTGGAATCTATTAGACCAGGATGGCTTGATTCAGGTTTTATTATGATTGATTCAAATCATAGCATCCTCACTCAATGCAAGTGGAACAAAGAGTTTGACTGCATCATGAAACAGTGGTATCACAATGCACATCCTGCTCATTGTATCCTCCAGATGCTCCTTGTTGATCCAGAAACCTTCAATATTGGTGTTTCCTACTATTGAGAAGCAGTTTGCTTTTCAGCTCAAGGTTACTCTGCTCTTATCCAGGATGTTGCCAGTGCTCACCATTGTGAAACAGGAAATGTTGAACCCATTTACATCAATGGCTGCAATGTCAGAGTTAACACAGATCCTCCCATTGATAGGAGATGAAATAGCAACATTTACCATATGGGAGAAGGAAAAGAATAATCTGGCAAAGATTACCTCCAGATCTTCCATCACAGGCAGGATCTTCAAGGACCCAGAGAACCTGAAAGAGAAATCCCCTTGTGGTGGTCTATGCCACTTCACCTAGGATGTTATGATTTCTTCATTTCTCCTTAATCCTATTGGTTCACTGATCATATGACTTTCTTCTTCTTTTTCATTGGACTCGTTATGACTCCACTTTTCTTCTACTGTTTCTATCTACATAGCCTTGACTGTGCATAGCTGTGCATGTAGCCTTACTTGTACACATATAGTAACACATAGCTTGGTCTGTGCTAGGTATCGTACAGTATAAATACCCCATGTACAGTACGAATAGTCCCAGTCTTATCCACTTGTTATTCTCTCATCTCTAGACTTGAGTCTGAATTAAGGATACTGCTCCTTTACATTTCCTCTACTCGCTTTAGGTCTGACGATTGACCTTGAAGCTTTGAACACTGGTGCTTGTTGCTGTTGTCTTGCCCTCAAGCGTCACGACTCTGTCTAGGTCATTACATAGGAGGTCATTATGCAAGCAACAATAGATGGGATATGGGAGATGATTGGAACAAATTTGAGAGGTCTGGTGTTTCTTGGAAACACTTGTATGCATATTCTAGTTCTCTTCCTTGTATAAATACATCTAAGGCTTCTATTCCCTATATCCAAATGGAAAAAAATGCAGTGCTTAACCTGTACTACTTTGAACCTCTCTGGTTCTTAGCTCTTGAGACTATGTGAACTTCTGCTTTGGAAATATATGGTTTAGTATATACTATTGCATGGCCTAACAAAGCTGAATGCAGGGCCTTCTGGCTTAATAAAAATAGATGTTCAAAATGAACTCATACAAGGAACCAAATTGCTACTTGGATCCAAAGACAATGACCTCCAATAAATGCAGCAGGACTAACTTCTTTCAATCTTTCCTTCTTGACTTTACCTATTATGATCTCATCCAATCCTTTTAAACAGATACTTTTTATCTAAATGGCTACCATTCTCCCTAACACTTTCAAAATTGATTCTATCATTTACAGTCACATTACCAGACTCTCTAGAAGTGCAAACTGGTCTACATGGGTTACTTGATCTGTGCTCCCCTCTTCATGCTAGATGGATGGAAATATGTGGACAGGACATTCACATTAGAGATCTGCATGGGTATGGATTGAGATTTGGCAACCCATGAACCCATGACCCATATATATACCCATGACCCACCCCTTATGTACCCATGGGTACTGCACATAGTACTTTGTAATTCCAAATAAAAATAGGCATGAATTGACATTGACTATGTATGATCACTACTGATTGTTAAATGATCTACTAGTAGTTATGTACATTGTTGATGTTGAATGGCTATTTAGCCAAGGCCAGAACCTTCTCTCTCATGTCCACAACCACTTGTGAGGTCAATCAGTCTGCACACTACTTTGTCTGGGATATTGGAGTGAATGAGAATGATGCTGTTACGATCGCCTACTTTTTGAATGCTGTGACCCTGTGCAACTTCTTTTCCTTTTCCTCTTGTCATTGCCTTGTACATTGTACAATACTTCATCCTCTTTTTCTCATTGGCTCATCACATGTTCTCTCATGTTCTCTCTTGTTCCCTCATTGTCTTTGTACCATACATGGGCATGGTCTGTGCACATCTCCACACCTTTATCTAGGTTCTAGTCTGTACTTGTACCTTAAGTTAGACCTTCTGAATCTCGTATCTAATCTCCTTGCTGAATCCTTGAATGTTCTGATCAAACATAACCTTGAAAGTCCTCAATCATCCCCTTAGACAATTCTTGAAACAGCTTGTCAAGGAGGTACCAGATGAGAATGTTGTGCTGTGATGACCGAGGTAAGACATATATGTTTGGAATGAAATGGAAATACCTATGTACTCATGTTCTGCCCATCCTCCCCACCAGTGCACCTTTGCCAATGTCCAGCACTGACCAAAAGGAGCAAACATGAAACAATATTGTGCCCCTCCATAATGAAAGCAATGGGTCAAAAATGACCCAGGGATGCCTGTGCACTTGACCACCTTGTCAATCCATTTCTGGATGGTGTTGTGGGAGAGTGGTTCATGAGGGTGTACAATGCCATTAGCACCCATCACAGGAAACACACAATCATCAGGTGCAAGTGCACATTTGTAGTGGACAAGCTCAAGCCACTTCAATCATATAAAAAGCCATGGGAAGGTATTTGTGGGTGGTAGGTCAGGCTGGGGTAGATGTGATAGCGATTACCTGCCAGTGTGATGCAAGATGTGCTGTAGCAGGATACTATTTGTTAATGGAGCTGTCAAATGACAGCTAACAACAAGTCATGCATAGTGAAGATTGTGCTCCATCAAACCCTTGTTGACTTGCCTCTGCCACCCCTTGTGATTTGTGAGGTGAATCTCAAATGCTATCATGCAGTCACTCAACAACCACTCTTCACTGGCAAGATACTTTGTCAGCACTTGGTTGACAGGCTGCAGCATGGTCAACAATGGTAATATTCCACCTATGCAGTTGAATCAGCTCAAAGCACCTATGTACAACATGAAGCTCTCAGCCCACTGCAGTCATTGCTGGCAGGGCAATTGACAACTTGTCTCACCCATAAGGTCCATGCTGTGGCATCAAATGCAATCTGCTCCAGGTGCCACATAACAAGCATCCTCTGCTTGGCACACATTTGGAGCACTGGTGGTGGCTCTCCACCAGCAGATAACCTTTGGTGCATCCACTTGAGGGCTTCTTCAAACCCAACACATGTTTTTCTTGACCAATCAAGCATCCAGGCCATGTAATCCTTTGACATTGGCAGTAAGTGTTTCTGATCACCTTCTTCAAAGCTCACTTTGTGTTTCAGTGAGCTGATGATGTCTGTCACCTCTGCAGAGTTAACTGGGTTTCCTTGCCATTGCTGCCTGGCATCATTGAATTGCCATGGCCCATAGTATGTATCACCATCACTGTATGTGAATTTCAGAGCAGCAGTTGCAGGACAATGACTTGCATTGACTCACACATTATCCCACATATTCTTGAATGCAGTATGTATGCCTTCCACTGTCCCTTGGCTCAAGTTTTGGTGAAACCCTTTGTATGTGAGGAATAAGGCCAGCACTTTGTTGGATGCCTTATTTGGTATTGGGCTGAATGCATTGGGAAACTCCAGGTCCAAGTATGGATCATTCTCCCTTCCATTGATGCTGTCAGGGGCTGAATCAAGCACTTTCAGGTCCATTCTGGTACCAGTACAAAAGTGTCCTGTGAGCCATTCCTGACCCTATTTCACATGACCAGCATAGCACTCCCTTGTCTTCTTTGCTCAAAGGTGAGCTTTTTTGCCAGATTCCTTGGTCACTGATGTGGTGGAGGATCTTGTCTTGTGACAAAACCTCTTTGGAGACTTGGGTGGCTGTGGAGTTTTTATGGATGCTCTTGCCCATCCCATGGTCTGAAGAGAGCACCTGGTTGTTGAAGGATGATGTCAGGGTTTGTGGGTGGGTTGTGTGTAGAAGTCAACTGCCGCTGGTCTGTTGGGCAGCTATTTATTTGTCAGTGCTAACTCACTGCCAGGCATATGCACAGGGCCACAATTGCATTAAAAAATCAGTAGCATCAGGCTACTAGTATACATAGTTCTATAGGCTAGTATTACCCAATGATCTTAATGTCAGAACCTATCTCCAAGTCTGCCATTTGTGCCAAACCTGAGTCCCCCTTAGGCTTGTCTGAGTCTCCAGTTAGATCAATGACCTCTGAAGCATTCAAAATGGATTCAAGTTGACTTGGACCTGCGATGGCTTCATGACTGTGAGCCCATGTCTGAGTTTGGATTTGAGTGTAAGTCTAAGTTGATACCAGCAATGGAAGTTGTAACGACCTAGACTTTGAGTCGTAACGCTCGAGGGCAAGACAATCAAATAACCAGTGTTCGAGGCTTCAAGACTAATCGTCAAGTCTGAAGCGAGTAGATGATGATAAGGAGCAGTATCCTTAATTCACTCTCAAGCCTAAGGCGAGGATTGAACAAGTGGATAAGACTATCGTCCTAGGTACTTTACAGGGGTTTAAATACTGGAGTAAGATGCGCACAGACTGAGCTATGTATTACCTAGTAGGGATGTGCGATGCTGCGCACATAGGTATGCGCAGTCGAGGCTATACGAGTAAGAAAGTGGAGTCATACGGTAAACCAATGAGAAAGGGAAAGAGAATCATTCGATACGTTAACCAATGAGAATGATGAGAAAGGATGAAATCGTAACAGAAGTTGGCCAACTCACCTCTGGCAAGTCATTCCTGAGAAGTTTTCCAGTGGTGACACTGGGGAAGGCATACTCAACCACACAAGCAGGCACTGTGAAATACATTGAGTCTTTATTCTTTGACCCACCTGATACCAACAGTGCAGAATAGACAACATCTGCATATTGCTATGCCTCATACCACAGCTTGATGACATTGAGCTCAGGCCTGGACAGGTTGAAGTGGTTCCCCCAACAGTGAAGAGGTATGACCACAGGCTGCCAATAGACCATTGGGTCATAAAGCTGCTTCAGAAGCTGTTTGGTATATGTACTGGTCAGCAAAAGATACAAGTAAGTTGCAGAGGGGGAAAACATCTACTTTACACATCTGTCATAATGCAGCCCCTTTCCAAACTGTCATGCACAACCTGGTGACAATGGTGTCCTGCCCAAACCCACAATGGTATTGACAAAAAGTGGCAAGAGCAGCAAGACATGGCTGGCTGGACTTGATCTCATATGCCATAGCTGGACTCAGATTACCACTGCCTTTTGCTGAAAAAGTCATTAGCAGAGAGAAATAATATTCCAATGCTTCATAGCCAGGAAATGTGTCTGGAATCATGCTGGCAAGCTTTGGATACTGTCAGTCCAAGAACCCATCTGGGTCTGAGCTCAGGATGCATCAAAGGTCATTGTGCCAGCATAGGAGAAAGTGCATCAGTGCTAGTATGTCCATTATGTCAAAGGCATCTGACAAGGTGGTTTCAAGCCCATAGGGGGTCAGTACATAAGCAATATTGATCCCACAGCCAGGGAGGCCATCCTGTGCATCATAGTTGGTAACATACTAGTGGGTGAATGTGCAAGTGGGGGCTTATGCTGTGGTCACCGCTGACAAGCAGTGTGATCAGGACATGCTTAGTGCATGTTAATCTGAGACAGGTCTCTACCTGTTGGTCACTGTAGATCTCAATGTTGTCAAAGTGGTGAGGGCTTTCAGGGCTCCAGAACATTGAGTTTGTGAGTATGCAGACAGTAGGAGTAAGAGATCCTACCAGCATGCAACACAAGTGGTGCCAAAGATGAGGGCATCCATGTCTGTTGTCAGGACAATGTTGACGAGGCCATGTTGACTTAGTACTATGAGCTCTGCTTCTGCTTCTGCTGGAGCCTTTGTGATACTACTCAGTTTGACTCAGTGTGATAAACTGATCACCCTTTGTACCTATGCCATTGAAATCCAAATGTGTCAAGCAATTCACAAAACAGGTGGGTAAGCCAGCAAGACTTCCCTTGAACCTGCTTACCCTGCTTCATCCTCAGTCACTCCAGCCCATCAAACACAAAGATAGCATGGACTGGCATTGCTAAAATGGTTCCAAGCCAGTAAAAGAGTGTGCAAAGCTCTGAATTCTGGCCAGTGCCAGCATGGTGGTACTGGAAAATGGGAGACATGGAGTGCATCCAAGTGCTACATGCAAGGAATTAGTAAACATCATTGAGTAGTTGCATACTTGTACCTTGCATTAATGCCAACTGTTTGCAACTTGAAGTGGCCAGGCACTGACCTACTCTATCGAAAACCTTCATTGGCAGTGAGTTCCAGGAGTGAGTGTTTCTCCACTGCATGAGATAAGATCTGTCATGCTGTTAACATAAGGATAAATGGGACCACACAAAGACTCAAACTCACAGGCCACAATCCATTCTTGCCCATGATGATGGAGGTTAATAGCAGAAAAGGGGTGGCCAGAGTGTGAACTTCTTTAATCTTATATATATTGTTTAATTGTATATCTCTGTTTGTTGTCATATCTGCTCCTTACCCCTAAGTCCTTCTCTGATGCCATCTTCAGCCTATTCCATTATACCATTGGTACAACCTCATCCTCCCACTTGGAGTTATTGCCTCCATATTGGACTTTGTTCACACTGCCATGGACACTGCCTCGGAACACTTCCCCATTTGTACTTCTCTTTTGTTTACACTCTTACAGTTTAGTTTTTATTTCTCCATCCCTATTATTTCCCTGACCTTTTATTCCACTTACAACCCTTTGCCACATCATATGCTCCCCATTCCATTTCATATGCCTATAGTATAGCCTCCTTGATATCCTCATACATTCCAGTATGAACTCCAACTGGATTTTAGTATTTAAACCATGTCATCTCTATGTATTTCCTTTGTATGAATATTGATTAAGTTTCTGTCACCATTGTGTCATCTCAGCTAGTGTCAAAGTTTGAAGACTCTGGCAGCAGACTGTGTGTTGATGCATTCCATGGGTACACACATAAATGCATGACAGGATGCCAACCACCTGAATACCATCAAGGGAGTTGGCCTTGAAGACCTTTTCACCATGGAGCAAGTTTTCAATGCTTCTAATCAGCTTGCATCCATTGTTCATTATGCCACTGCCTACAACCATTGGCTATTTATTGACAGTTTTTTTTATTAATAGGACAAAGACAAGTACCTTGCACTTGGCAGGCTGCTCCTCAATAACTACAAACAGGCCCTCTACATTGTCAAGGAGGATGGCATTGAGCTTGAACAAGCAAAGCTGTTGCTTGGAATTAGTAGCAATGATCTGAACAACTGGTTTAAGGAACAGTCAGACTATATTACCACTCTGGGGGAAGAGTGCTCATGGGATGTTTATGCTGTCACATATAAACTCTTACAGAAACTCAGGGACATGAGGTGAGGAGCTGTCTGTCATATCATATTGCCAGACTGAGGTGTGGCCCCTAGTGCTGCAAAGGAGAAGGTAGCATCATTTTTAGCTATGGTGCCTGGCAACTACTGGTTTGCTGGCCCAACCATATTGTACTTTGCCAGATTCTTGCAAACTTGAAGGCTTGAAACTGCATGCCATCATGCAGCTGACCAATACAATGTGATCACTGCAGATATCACTGAGCTCAAAATCAAGATGGGCATCAGTTGATGATGGAACCCACTGATACAGAATATGTTGAGATAGTCCAATATATCCAAAGATAAAACTTCCAGTGGGCTGCCAATGAGCTACATTACCTTGTCATGCTTTGTTTGATGGAACTGCATAAATTGAACCTTGGTCATGCCAGTACATACCTCTTTTCCCATTAAGTCTTATCAAATAACATTCCATAGGATATTGGATGTGACATTGCAAAGTCACTGCAATCATCATGCAAGGCCATACAAAATGTGATCAAGACATACATACAACACTACAGCCACATTCCTTGATCTGTCCCTCAGTTGGACTGGGGCAGCCTACATCTCTCACTATGAGTTTCTGAAGGAGTTCATGCTCCTCAAAGAGACACAAGAAGATATCCAGAAATGGCCATGGGTGGCCCCTGTTACAATTTCTTCATTTTCTCCTTATCCTATTGGTGCACTGATTGTATGACTTCCTTCTTCTTCTTCATTGGACTCATTATGACTGTCATATCCCGTCCTAACCCCGACCCTCCAGACCAACTCCGGACCACTCACTCGCGAACTCCGAGGCTTTTACACCTAGGACTTCACTTCCGCCCTCTGGACATCTTTGATTCTCACTTACATACTTATGTTTCCCCTTTTGTATTAGTTCCACTTCCTTCTTGCTTCTGAACCTATGCTTGCACAGCTCCGGTTATCTCAACTCCGCACTCCATCTTACTCAGATTCCGTCTTACTCATATCCTTACTCATGTGATGCTTTCCATTACTAATGCGATGTCTGCACTCCGTATATATAGTTCTCAGTACATAGTCATTAGCTTTAGCTTCAATATCGACTTAGACAATTATCCTCTGTCTTCCATACTCCAAATCCATCTTGCCCTTTACGATCTATCAAAGTCCTAGCAACTCTGATCGACCTCCGACTATCTGCTCTGAAATCCGAGGCATGCGACCAAGCAAGGGGGCAGCACACAAGGTGAACCCAATGCCTCATTCTGACCAGAACTCTGGAACTCCAGAGTTCATCAGAGGATAAGTTACAGTCCTAACAATAACTCCACTTTTTCTTTACCATTTCTGTCTACATAGCCTTGACTGTGCATAGCTGCGCATGCAGCCTTACTTGTACACATATAGTAACACATAGCTTGGTCTTGTGCTAGGAAACATACTGTATAAATACCCATGTACAGTACGAGTAGCCCCAGTCTCACTTGTTATTCTCTCGTCTTTAGACTTGAGTCTGAATTAAGGATACTGCTGCTCTATCACCTTCACCACTCGCTTTAGGTCTGACAATTGACCTTAAAGTCTTGAACACTGGTACTTGTTGTTGTTGTATTGCCCTTGAGCGTCATGACTCTGTCTAGGTTGTTACAGCCCCTGCAATTAGGGAAATCATGCACCTTACACATCATGTTGAGTGAGTAAAGGAGGAGAGCACACATTGCAACATTGAGCTGCATCAACTCCATATGGCAATCATTCATGAGGGCATCTTTTTGCATCAAGTCCTGCAGTGCCTCAAGTCAGAGAACAGCACTATCTATGGAGCAGTAGAGGCTTATGTCTTGTTCCATCTCTGCATTAACAATCAAGTCTTAGTAGTGATGCATCTTTCATGCTCACTCTTTGGATGGTTTTTCAGGCAATAAAACAGTTGGGAAGTGGATTGATGTTAATCAGTATCCTTCAGCCAATATTTTTATGTCTTAGGATACTGGAGAACCCTCCAATGTACAAGCTGAAGATGATGATGATTGGTTTAATATTGATGAGAAGGAGTCAAGCAACACTGGCTAACATTGTAAGTTACATATCCAACTTGTAACGACCTAGACTTTGAGTCGTAACGCTCGAGGGCAAGACAACAAGTAACCAGTGTTTGAGGCTTCAAGACTAATCGTCAAGTCTGAAGCGAATAGATAAGGATAGGGAGTGGTACCCTTAATTTGCACTCAAGTCTAAGACGAGGATTGAACAAGTGGATAAGACTGCTGTCCTAGGTACTTTACATGGGTTTAAATACTGAGGCGGGCTGCGCACAGACTGAGCTATGTACTACCTTGTAAGGATATGCAATGCTGCATACATAGGTATGCGCAGTCGAGGCTATACAAGTAGAAAAGTGGAGTCATATGAGGAGCAAATGGAAAAGAGGATGGGAATCATATGATACGTTAACCAATGAGAATGATGAGAAAGGAGAAAATCGTAACACTACCCCCCTCTTAGATCGAGTCGTCCCGACGAGACCCGATAAGCCTATCCAATCTGTTTCCGGGTATGGATCGCCATTAAAGATGACTCGGCTTACCAGTTTCCCCACTGACCCTGGTTCTGACCATTTACTGGTACATTGTTGTTGATGTCCCATTGGTCGTTTTCCCAGTCTGCCTGTGGACATTTGATCATTTTACCCCACCGTTGTTGGACTCCAATGGCATTCCATTCGCCAGATATGACCGTGGAGAATGTGAAGACATGGAATGGGCCGAGTGACAGGGAGATGATGATGGGCATTTGCTGACGTGCTGCTTCTTGGACGACAGAGGATGCGCGGTCAAGGATGGCATGGGAAATAACGTAAAGGAGGAAAGTGAAAAAGGCGGCAGTGGCGCAGATAAAGAAGACGATGATGGACATGGTGGAAGGATACTGGGGAAGTCGAGGGTAAGGAGGGTTTATATACTTCCCTCGAAATCCAAGCACGTGGCATGGAAGCGTGTTGCGGTGTCTATTGAGTAATCATGGAAAAGGGCAATGAAGTCGGAGGTGGAAATTCCTCAGATCTTTCTGGGAGAGGATGGATTCTTTTTGTGAAATTCAGCAATTGCTTTTTCTATGTTAGCTAAATTTGCCAATGGTTCCCACGTACGATCCGTTTCATCCCAGCCTTTCCAATGGACGAGGTATTGGAGTTGTCATCCTTTCATTCGCGACGCCACTATTTCTTCTACTTCGTACTCCTCGTATCCTTCTTCCGTGATTACGATTGGGTCAGGGTGGAGGGTTGGTTGTCCTTCCAGAACATCTCAATAGGGTTTGACACGGGAAACATTGACCGTTGGGTGAATGTGAATGGATTTAGGAAGACATAAAGTAACCGTGTTTGGTAGGATTTTTGTGATGGCATAGGGTCCAATCCATTTTTGGGTCAATTTCCGCGCGGTGTAAGGAAGTTTGAGGCGTTCTGTGGATAGCCATACCTGATCACCGACTACATAATCTGGTGCTTCACTTCTTTTTTGCTCCGCGGAATGTCTCATTCTTTTTTGGGTTGCCTCGAGGACCTTCTTAATTTCCGCATGAGCTTCTCCTGCCTCCTTGCCAAATTCTTCTGCCTTGGTCTTGGCGTTTCCTTTGAAACCTAAACAGGGATGGTAGTTTCGGGTGATCACGAAAGGGATGGTACCGGTGGCAGAAGTCAGGGCGTTATTATGCTGGAATTGGGCTAATTTGATCCATTCTGCCCAGGCTTCTTGCTTCTTTGCCACGTAAGCACGGAGGTATTGTTCTAGATCCCAATTGATCCTTTCAGTTTGCCCGTCAGTTTGAGGGTGATACGCCGTGGAGAGCCATTGCTCGATCCTGAGGAGTTTACATAATTCAGAAGTAAAATCTGAAACAAACTGAGGTCCGTGATCTGAAACTATAGTACGAGGAAGTCCATGGATGCACCAAACATTGTCTCTAAAAATACGAGCTAGGTCTTTGGAGGATGTGGTTTTAACACATGGAACGAAAACTACTTCTTTGGAGAATCTGTCCACAACAACGCAAATTGAGTCACATGAAGATGAAAGAGGAAGTCCAGTGATGAAATCAACAGAAATATCTTCCCATGGATGTTCGGGAATAGGAAGAGGTAAAAGTTTTCCCGTCGGTGCCTTTTGCTTACCCTTCGTGAGGGCGCACGTTTGACAGGAGTCTACGTAGAGTTTGGTATCTTTAGTAATGCCGGGCCATGTGAAATAACGAGAAAGAAGATGGATTGTTCTTGCCTGACTGGGATGTCCGGCAATAGGAGCGTCATGACAAATGTTTAGAAGCTTTGTACAAAGTGAAGGAGGAACGAAAGTTTTTCCCGAATTATTTTTGAATATTTTTTCCTCATCGTTAAAGGTAAAACCTTCTACGTCCCCTGAAATCTTCTGTGATTCGGAGATGAGTTCATCGTAAAAGGAAGAAGATAAGGAAATGTTATTCGTCTCGGTGATTTCTGGAAATATAGTGATGTTAGTATTGTGGTCTGTGACTGCATCACCATGGTTAGGTCTTCTTGAGAGGGCATCGGCTCGACCATTCATTGTTCCTGGCTTATAGCACATTGTATAGTTGAATTCTTGAAGAAGTGCATGCCATCATGCTTGTCTAGGGGATAAGGTTTGTGGTTTATGCCAATACTCGAGATTTTTATGATCCGTCCAGATCTCGAAAGAAGCTCTCCCAATGAGGTAATGATGCCATTCTTTAAGAGCTCGAATGACTGCCAAGAGCTCTTTGTCATAGATTGGATAATTTCGTTCTGCGCTATCAAAGGAATGAGAGATAAATGCCATTGGTCGCCACAAACCGTCTTCTCCTTTTATGGATAGAACTCCTCCTGTGGCGATGTCGCTAGCATCCATTTCTACTCTCATTTCTTTTTCTTGATCTGGATACACAAGAAGAGGTGCCTTGGTAAAACATTTTTTTTAGATCGTTGAATGCCTTTCGGGCCTCTTGTCTTGGTCCCCATACGAAAGGCGTGTCTTTTTTTGTGAGATCGTTTAAGGGTCTGGTGATGTCAGCAAAATTAGCAATAAATCATCGATAGTAATTGCAGAGGCCAAGGAAGCCTTGCACTTGTTTAAGTCTGGTTGGAGTTGGCCAATCCATGACTCCGGCTACCTTTGACTTCTGCATTTCAACACCTTCTTGAGATACGACCATTCCGAGGAAGTCCACCTTTTTTTGCTCGAAGTGGCATTTTTCGGGTTTGACGTAAAGGTCATTTTCTCATAGGTGTTGAAGGACTTCCTTGACAATTTTTCGATGTTCCTCCATTGGCCTTCCCTTGGTAAAAATGTTACAATCGTCCATAAAGATGATGATGACTGTGTGTTACGATATGGACGTGGCGTGTCCTTTTCTTTCCTTTCTCGTTTGCATGTCCTTTTTCTTCCTTTTTCGTCTTTGACTCGTTGTGACTCACATCTATGCCTGCCCTAGACTCTTATCGATGACGTGTCCTTTCCTCCGCAGGCCTGTTGCTGCACATCCACATTTGTTTCCTTTTTCGTCATTGTACGATCCTCACTCTATTTCCCATTGGCTCTCGTATTGTACGATCCATCTTTCTCTTTTCTGATTCGCTCCTCATGATCATTCCACTTTCCTCTTTCATTGCTGTACCATACACGGACTAGGTCCGTGCACCATTCCCAACCTATAAAGGGTAGTAGCTGTACTTGTATTTCTCGAAGCTAGTTCTACGCAATTCACCGTTGCTTGATACTAGTCCAGGCCTAGGGTAAGGTCTGAGTATCTCGTCGCTCAGCGTTGTCAGGGTTGACTTCACTCTCGCTTCCTCGTTACTCTTCGCGCACGGTTGCGCAGTTGTCTTTGGTCGTCGTCCACGCACGTCTGCGTCGTTCCAACTAGTTCACGCTCGGTAGCGTAACACTGTGTACATGTCGTTAAAGATGTCATTCATTATCTGTTGGAATGTGGATGGCGAGTTAGTCATTCCAAAGTACATTACCAGTGGTTCATAGGAACCAAGGGGCGTGACAAAAGCTCCTTTCCATTTGTCGCCTTCTTTGATTCAGATGTTGTTGTATCCCCATCTAAGATCCATGGTGGTAAAAAGGTCAGCACCTTTGAGTCGATCTATTAATTGAGGAATCAGTGGTAATGGGTAAGTGTTTTTGATGGTTCCGTCATTGAGGTAACAGTAATCGATAACCATTCGCTTTTTACCATCCTTTTTGGGGATAAAGAATACGGGTGATGTTTGAGGGGATTTGGAAGGTTGAATATATCCTTTTTTGAGTTCCTTCTCAATGAAGGTTCTTACCTCTTCCATGTCTGGGTCGGATAATAGAATGATCCTTCCTTTTCTTGGTTCGAAATCGGGTTTGAGATCTATGGCATGATCCCATGGTTTCCTTATCAGCATCCGTTCCAATTCATTCTGTGAAAAGACATCAAGATAATCGTGGTATTGAACGGGTACTTTTTCCTTGAGTCCTTCTTCAATGGCTCGTTGGAACATTGAGGCTGGTAACCGATCGTTCTGCCGAAATTTGCATTGACTGGTGCATCTAGAAAACATTAGTTTCCTTTTTACCCAATCGATTTTTGGATTGTGGCATTCTAGCCAATCATATCCTATGAAAAGTGAGTGCGTTCCTAAAACGGTAACATAGAAGTCTGCATATTTGGAATGTCCTTGAACGTCAAATAGTTCTGTGACCTGATGCGTGATTCTTCCTATTGCTCCTTCAGAGCCATTTGCATTTGTTACTACAATTGGTTTGGTTAGTTTATCCAAAACGAGATTGTGATATCTGCAAAAGTCCAAGTCGATAAAAGAATTAGATGCCCCTGAATCGAGTAAGGCATATAGATCTGCTGATTTCCATCTGGTAGTAGTTTTGAATCAGAGACTTGTTCAGAGAGTGAATTGTTTTTGAGTATTGAGGGATTGTGACGATATTTCTGTGGAGCAGTTAGTCATAGGGGAATTAAGCACGTCTTTGGACGCCGCGCTTTCACTGAAAGACGCCCCGAAAATAGACCCTATCATGCATACAGGAAAATCGTCATCAGTATACTCTGTAAGATCATGAACACCCTCTTCATTCACAATCATTGGCCTTTTAAAGCCTCCTGTTGCTTAGCCTCAACTGCGAGTTTGTCTTGCCAGTAGGCTTCGGCTTCTGCTGTAACGTAGGCCGCATTGTGAGAAGCGTACCCCTCTCCTGCGGCTATTTGCGGCTGAGCTGGTGCGAGTTCCGAAGATCTCACATTCGTCTTCTTCGGCTTTTTACAGTTTCAGGCGATATGCCCTACTTCTCCGCAGTTGTAGCATGTATGGGTATCACCGGCGTACTGCATCCCTATCTCCATTGGAGCTCTGTGGCCAGGCTGTATTCCTGTGGGTGTGAACCGAGGTTGGCTCTGGCCCGGCTGACTTGGGGAAGGACGATATTGTCCTCGATAAGGCTTTGGGGCTTGAGCCGCCCTAGCCACCCCTCGTTCCTTGTGAATTCTTTCCAATGTTTTCCCATAGACATTGTATCGTTTATAGAGTTCATCGTAGTCGTCGTCATCAATGTCGCAGTGAAGGGAGACCTGTTGGTACGTGGCGAATCTGATGGCTTGTTTGAGCAGATGTGCTCCTTCTCTGTCAGAGACCTTTGCTTCTCGTTTGAGTATATCGAACTTTTGAAGGAAATCCGATGTAAGCATGGATCCCTGCCGGAGGGCCTTGAGTTCTTGATATGACTGGTACTCAAGAGTCGTGATCTGGAAGAAATCGGTGACCTCTTTCTGAAAATTTGGCCACGTAGGCCAAGCCTCATCTCCTAAGAACTCTGTTGAGTCCTTCTTTCTTTGTAACTCTTTATCGAGATATTTTTCCATCGTCAACTGGGCGAAGGGTTCGGCTTTTCCTTCAAGGCAGAGAAGGACCGCCGTTGCCAACACCTTGTCAGATTTCCAGTTCTGAGCTGACACCCAGAGACATATCTTCATCCACCAGAGACAGAACTTTTTCTTGTCTCCGTCCCATTTTCTGGGATCTGCGATCTTCTTGACTGTTTCTTCTTCTTTCTTAGCATTTTCTTTGAGAGCGTCGACCAGAGCGTCTCGGAGATCATCCATATTAAAGGGGTTCGACATCGTTGCTTACTACTAAGTATCTTCCAACCTAGTTCTGGGCAAGTCTTCTGATGTATCGTTTCAGGGAGGCGAATATCGTTTCTTCGCGGGGAGAGTAAATCTTCTGAGGCAACGTCTTGCGCTCAAGTATGTAGTCTTATCCAAGTGTAACAACCTAGACTTTGAGTCGTAACGCTCGAGGGCAAGACAACAAGTAACCAGTGTTCGAGGCTTCAAGACTAATCGTCAAGTCTGAAGCGAATAGATGAGGATAGGGAGTGGTACCCTTAATTTGCACTCAAGTCTAAGACAAGGATTGAACAAGTGGATAAGACTGCCGTCCTAGGTACTTTACATGGGTTTAAATACTGAGGCGGGCTGCGCACAGACCGAGCTATGTACTACCTTGTAAGGATATGCAATGCTGCGTACATAGGTATGCGCAGTCGAGGCTATACGAGTAGAAAAGTGGAGTCATATGAGGAGCAAATGGAAAAGAGGATGGGAATCATATGATACGTTAACCAATGAGAATGATGAGAAAGGAGAAAATCGTAACACAACTTTTGAACACACCAACTATTGTAACAAATTTTTATACAGTATGTCTTTCTCTAACATTAAAGTCTACTGTCAGTGAATGGAATGTGAAAGTGTGGAGAACTGTGATACTAATTGGTGTGAGGTTCAATGCAGTAATAATGCAACAGATATGGTTGGTTCTTAGCATCTTGTGTTATATTTAACTTATTGATGCTTCTGTTCTCCCATTATTGATCATCCTGATTGCTAATCAAGCCATCAATATTTCCTTTTCACTCATGAATAACTCCTGCAAACAAGATTTACACTGTTCTTGGTAGTCCAGAGCCTGGGATATCTCATACCAGGTAAACAGACTCAGAAAGTCAAACTGTTGGACCCAAGCTCACATTTTCCAAACCAATCAAGGCCATTCCTGTCATCCAGCAAAACTGCTGCATCCTTTCTGCTTGTTGTCACACCAGAGAACACACACAAAAGCCATGAAACTTCAAACATTTATTCCAAGTTGGCAGTTAAGGAAGCAGGAATGGGATCAGATTGCAAAGTCATTGCTTATACTATTGCCAGTGCTTGTTCCCAAATGTCAATAAATTCTATCTGGTCATCCTAGGGAAAGAACCTGGTATTTACTTCACTTGGTATGCTTGCATCTCTCCTTCTAGTTTGCTTTGCTCACCAACAGTTATTATTTCAGAGGAAGAAGTTGAAAAACAAGTACATGGTCACCATATTTGCAAGTTTATTAAGTTGCCCATATTTTCAGACACCATCACCTTCATGATCTCACATGGCTCTGTGAAAATGGTGTCTGCCAGTGTCACAAGCATTCTAAACACATCATCTGCTGCTATTTGTGAAGCTGCACCCAGCAAATCAGATTTACCATATGAGTAGTCACCCTTGTTCTCATTCTTCTGTCAGTTTCTTTATGATTCTCCACCCTCTTGGTGGCAGAACCTGATACATCTCCATCCATCACAGTATCACTTACCAGGATGCATACCCCATTGAAGATTTTGTCAACTACCTTTGTTTGAAAGGGATGGCTGAAGTGGAGGTGCATTACTTGTATAAGCTTGTTAGTTGGAGTGGGGTTGGCATGAAAGTTGAATACAACCCTGGAACTCAATGCAAGTAAGCATATCAGTGTATCTATTTTTTTTTGCAATATAAACTGTTCCATGGCTTCCAGTACTATATGCAGCCCAATGCCCTTTGCCACTCACTCAACCACACATTACCTAAAGGTAACCAAATCCAGCCAGCAAACACTATGAAGGGCATGTTGCAAGAAAGTCAAACTTACAAAGGAAGAGAAGAAATGTGCAGCTGCAGACTGTGCAACACATCAGGATAAGTACCAGAAAGCACTTGCCACTGCATGTAGTGCAATTCTGCATAAAGTAACTAAGCTGCATGAACAATTTGGTGGACATACTACTATGAAGCAATTATTCAAACATTGTATGTGAAACATGTAAAATGATACCCCAATGCATGGAACACATTTCTTCACAGTGAGGTATACAAAAGGCTGGTGAGTAAATAATATCATCATAGTATTTATTAACCATCACTCCAACATGAAAATGAAAGGTCAAAGATAGTGGTCTAGGTTAGACTGGACAGCAATGAGGATACATTGTGTTTGAGTGTCATATCCCATGCAACTCCAGACCTCTGGACCTCATTTCTGTAACGACCTAGACTTAGAGTCATAACGCTCGAGGGCAAGACAACGAATAACCAGTGTTCAAAGCTTCAAGACCAGTCGTTAAGTCCGAAGCGAGTAGATGAGGATAAGGAGCGGTACCCTTAATTCGCACTCAAGCCTAAGGCGAGGATTGAACAAATGGATAAGACTGCCGTTTACTCTACTGTACATGGGTTTAAATACTGAGACCAAACGAGCACAGACCAAGCTATGAACTACTATGTATGGACGAACGATGCTGCGTACATAGCCGTGCACAGTCGGGGCTGTACAAGTAGAAAAGTGGAGTCATATAATGAGCCAATGGAAAAGAGAAGGAAAATCATACGATATGTTAGCCAATGAGGATAGAGGAAAAGGATAAAATCGTAACAATTTCCACTCTCATAGACATGAACTCTGATGTTTTCTTGTTCTGTAGTTACTTCCTTTCTTCCAGACTCATTTCATTGTTCCCTTTATGTACTAGTTTCACTTCTTCATTACCTCTGAAACCTGTGCTTGCACAGCTCCAGCTTTGTTTCCACTCTGTTTCATCTTTCTTACTCATCTCCTTACTCATGCTATGTCCCTCCATTACTAATGCGATGTCCACTTCTTCATGGCATTAGGAAAACTTTCAAGCCCCTATTGCACTTGACCCCCCCTTTTGGGGGGCAAATGGAAGCATATTGACCATGTGTACTGTGTTCTAATGTTACTTAGGGTCATTGATGACTAGGGGGTTGCCAAGGGTCCCTGAGCAATATTTGAAAGGAATATCATCTCTGCCAGGGATTATAATGGATTATAATGGATTATCATCTCTTAAAAATTTCCTGATGCATATATAAACTTCTTTACAGTCATGTATTAGTTTAGCTTGAATATCAACTAGAACTGTTGAACTCCTCTTCCAATCTCTTTTCTCTTCCATAGGACTACTCTTGTCCTAAACTCTGCATTGTCTACCTCCACTCTGAAATATTGGGACATGAACATTAGCAAGGGCACAGTGCATAAGCTAAGGCCAACGTCCCCTAGGAATCTGACAAACTCTGGAGTTCTGGAGTTGCATAGGAGTTTATCTCTGGCACAGCTCTAACATTGAGTGCCTATATGAATGGCAGAAAGCTATGTGCTGTATTCAGGTCAGGGTAGCTCAAGGTATCTTGTACTTACTTGTTCTGCAATAGATATGAGATTGTTCTCAGCATCATGAAATGTATTTATTGGCATATTATTAAGTGCAATGGTCTTGTTGTCCTGGAAAGCTTCTACTGGAAGCTTAGGAAGATTCTGGCTGTTTGCTTCCTCCTTACCTTTGGGTGACATTTCTTCTCTCCAACAACCAGTGACTTGAACACTTAGTTCATGCACTTTGCACTGACTGCTGCTACTGGCACCTTCCAAGTCAAGGAGCTCTATCATGATGGTGTATGATAGAGTATGTTGGCAACCTTTTTCAGCTTGCATTTAAGCTTCCCCCATCCAATATTGCAGCTCACTTAGAGGCCTACTACATTGCCAGTGTGAATGGTGCATACTAATCACTGGAACTTCTTTGTTGCACTTATTATTTTTCAGGTGTCATACAAAACTATAAAGCTTCCCTCATAGCATTAAAGAGTGAAATAAGCTTATTAATACTCAAAAAGCTTCACAAGTCTACTTTTTACTTCATTTTTGCTATCATTCACACTATGATACACCAGGTAAGGTTACTCAGACTTCAGTCCTAAAGATGTTCTACACCAACTTCAATGCACACATCACACAGAAGACTGAGATTGTTATTGAGGGCTGGCCATTACCAAACCTATGTAGTCTAGGTGAGATTAACTCTGTCACTGAATTTCACATACTGAATCAGGCATGAAAGAATGGTATGGCACACTTCCACAAGATGACACCAGCTGAATGGGAAGTGTGGGATAATTAACAAGGTTCAAATAATGAACTTGAAGCTTGCAATACCAACTTAAGTGACTCTTGTAAGTTGACATCTTATATTCAAGTTATTGGAGAGCTCCTACTAACTTGACTACAATCACAGCAACAAGAAAGTGTAATTATGACCAAGTAGTGTTCAGAATTTCAATGTTACTGTGATGAAGAAGCACACAAGGCACAATCTGATCATGGCAAGCCATGTGGAAAGCAAGGTGGTCACAGACTGTTGGGCAAGTCAAAAATGAAGGGTCTGCCTAGTTATCAAGTTGTCACCATATCAACACAATAAATTGCATATTGTATGTCATGCTAAGTAAAATGATTGAGTACATATATTATCACTGTTATGACAGAAGATAAGAACAGTAAATGATAGAGCTAGTAGAGCACAAGCCACATGCACAAGACAAAGCCATGGCAGTATGCACATGCAAAAATTACCATCTCATCAAATATACCCCAACTCTTTTTCTTCACATTGTCAGCCACTCCCTTCCAGTTTTCAGTACAACCAACAATGCCTGGTTGTGTTGGAGGAATCACCTGCTGCTGGTGGAGTGACTCATCAGCAAACTGATTGACATAAGATGAATCTAGAAAGTAGTTGCTGTGGAAGCATTCACCTCCACTTGGTTCTCATTCATTGAACTCCAGATGTCCTGATTACCATTGAATAGACACTTCTGACTATGCTATCACTGGTATTCTTTCCATTACTTGCTTCAATAATCATATCATATCCACCTTGTAGTGCTCTTCTCTCATACACTCTTTGGGGTTGAGTTGAACTACAATACTCATGATAAGGAGCACCTGGTGATTTTCAAATCATTCAAAAGCAGCACTACCTTGAAGGCTTTGCAACTCTGATTGGTGTCATCACAGATCACCACAACCTCAAATATTTCTCCACTACAAAGCTCCTGATTTATTCCCAAGCCCAGTGGTTGGAGTTTCTCTGCCAATTCCATATGCAGTCCAATACCATCCTGGTAAGCTTGGAGCTAAATCCAATGCCTTGACTAAACATTGGGATGTCTATCCCAAAGAGGGGGATAATGACTATGCTCACATTAACCCAGACAACTACAGGCCTATTTTCACCTCCAAGCAGCTCACATTGTCCCTTTGTGTGACTTATCTTGAAACCCTGCTGCTCTGGGCCTTCATTCTCCTAGACATTGAGCAACTCCATTCCAATATCCTATCCACTTGTTAGAACTGTGCCAGAGATGAACTCCTATACCAACTCCAGAACTCCAGAGGTGTCAAGGTCCTAGGGGACATTGGCCTCAGCTTGTGTGCTGTGTCCTTGCTAACTCAGTATTTAAGTGAAGTTAGAACAAATGGAGTCCTAGAGAAGAAGTGGTCAGAAATGAGTAAGAAAGACAGAACAGAATGGGAAACAGGGGTTTTGGAGGTAACTATGAAGTGAGACTTGTCATATCTGCTTCTAACCCCTAAAGTCCTCCTCTGATACCATCTCTGGCCTACTCCATCATACTGTTATGATTCCTTCATTTTCTCCTTATTCTATTGGTTCACCAATCGTATGATGTCTTCTTCCTTTTTCATTGGATGTGTTATCGTTCCATTTTACTTTTACCGTTTTCATCTACATAGCCTCGACTGTGCATAGCTGCATACACAGCCTTACTCGTACATACATAGTAAAGCACAGCTTGGTCCATGCTAGATAGTCTACAGTATAAATACCCCATGTACAGTATGAATCCTCAGTCTTATCCACTTGTTCTCCTCTTGTCCTAAGACTTGAGTCCAAATTAAGAATACCGCTCCTCTATCATCTCATTCACTCGCTTTAGGTCTGATGATTGATCTTAAAGTCTCGAACACTGGTATTTGTTGCTGTTGTCTTGCCCTTGAGCGTCACAACTCAGTCTAGGTCATTACACATACCTCCAGTACACCCTTATTCTTCTCTAAAAACTTGCCTTGGACTTGCCATCTTCACATCTGTCATATCCCATCCTGACTCTGACCCTCCAGACCAACTCTGGACCACTCACTCACAGACTCTAAAGCATTTATGCCCAGGACTTCACTTCCACCCTTCAGACTTCCTTGTATATCACTTACATATATGTCTTTCTCCTTTTGTATTAGCTCCACCTCTTTCTTGCTTCCAAACCTGTGCTCACACAGCTCCAGTGATCCTGATTCTAAACTCCATCTTACTCATAGCTTACTCATCTCCTTCTTACTCATGTGATGCTCTCTGTTACTAATGTGATGTCCACACTCCATATATATAGTTCTCCATACATAGTCTCTGTCATATCCTGCACAACTCTGGACCTCTGGACCTCACTTCCACTCTCTTGGATACAAACTCCGACACTTTCTCGTTCTGTAGTTACTTCCTTTCCTCCAGACTCATGTTATTGTTCTCTTCATGTACTAGCTTCGCTTCTTAGTTACCTCTGAAACCTGTGCTTGCGTAGCTCTGGCTTTGTTTCCACTCTGTCCCATCTTCCTTACTCATCTCCTTACTCATGCTATGTCCCTTTGTTACTAATGCAATGTCCACTCCTCCATATATAAACTCCTTTGTAGTCATGTATTAGTTAGCTTGAATATCAACTAGAACTGTTGAACTCCTCTTCTGGTCACTCCTCTCTTTGATAGGACTTCACTCATCCTAATCTCCACGTCATCTACCTCTGCTCTCTGAAATATCAGGACATGAACATCAGCAAGGGCACAGCACATAAGCTGAGGCCAACATCCCATAGGAATCTGACAAACTCTGAGGTTCTGGAGTTGTACAGGAGTTCATCTCTAGCACAGCTCTAACAGTCTCTAGCTTTAGCATTGATATTGACACTTGCTTCAAGTTGTTACAATTTCTTCATTTTCTCCTTATCCTATTGGCTCATTGATCGTATGACTTCTTTCGTCTTTTTTCATTGGACTCATTATGACTCCACTTTTCTTTTACTGTTTCTATCCACATAGCCTTGACTGCGCATGGCTATGAGTGCAGCCTTACCATACACATATAGTAAAGCATAGCTTGGTCTATGCTAGATATGATACAGTATAAATACCCATGTAAAGTACAAATAGTGGCAGTCTTATCCACTTGTTATTCTCTCATCCTTAGACTTGAGTCTGATTAAGGATACTGCTCAAACATTTTTCTTATCCACTCACTTCAGACTTGATGATTAGTCTTGAAGTCTTGAACACTAGTGCTTGTTGTTGTTTGTCTTGCTCTTGAGCATAATGACTCAATCTAGGCCGTTACACTCGGATAAGACTACCTACTTGAGCACAAGATGTTGCCTCAGAAGAGCTATACTCTGTTTTCAAAGAAATGATTGTTGAATAGATAAGTAGGGTACCTAGTACATACGCACTTATTACACTAGTTGTAGTACAAAGGACATCCGGACATAGTCCATGACTGTCTGGAGTTGGTCTGCACCAGACCTTGCAATGCACTGCACCAGACCTGGTACATCCATACTGGATATAGTCTGGACCTTATGTAATAAGGCATGCAGATACTGCAAGGTCTTTGCCTATCCTCTGGGGAACTGCTTAGACACTTAGTATACAGTATATATACCAAGGAAGCCTCCCTGATGTAATAGAAGAAATCTCTCTGTCTCATACCCATCATTTGTGCTTGTCTCAACCACCCAGGTAAGTCTGGTGGCCTTCCCTCACAGACACATGCTCTGCTCAACAATGATATTCACTACCCCCGAACAATACATCAGAAGAATTGCCCAGAATCAGGTTGGAAGATGTTACGATTTCTTTCTTTTCTTTCATTCTATTGGCTCACTCATCATATGATTTTCCTCTTCTTTTCTATTGGACTATGTATGACTCCACTTTTCCCTTACTGTATTTGTCTTCACAGCATTGACTGCGCATAGTTGCATACGCAGCATTGCTCATCCTCAAAAGGTAGTTCATAGCCTGGTCTGTGCACAATACCCTACAGTATTTAAACCCATGTACATTACCATATTCTCCAGTCTTATCCATTTGTTCTCCTCTCACCTTAGGCTTGAGTCCAAATTAAGGGTACTGCTCTATTATCTTCTCATCCACTTGCTTTAGGCTTAACAATTAGCCTTAAAAGCCTTGAACACTGGTCATTGTTGTTGTCTTGCCCTCGAGCATCATGACTTAAGTCTAGGTTGTTACACTTGGATAAGACTACCTACTTGAGCACAAGACGTTGCCTCAGAAGAATTACATTCTATTCGTGAAGAAATGATATTCACTTCACCAAATGATACATCAGAAGAATTGCCCAGAATCAGGTTGGAAGATACTTGATAGTAAGCAATGATGTCAAACCCCTTCAACATGGATTATCTCAGAGATGCGTTAATCAATGCCATGAAAGAAAACACTAGGAAAGAAGAAAAAAACGGTAAAGAAGATGACTGACCCCGAAAAGTGGGACGGAGACAAAAAGAAGTTCTGTCTCTGGTGGACAAAGATTCATCTATGGATTTCAGCACAAATGTGGAAATCAGACAAAGTACAGGCCATGGCAGTCTTGCTTCATCTTGAAGGAAAAGCTGAACCCTTCACCCAACTGACAATGGAAAAATACCTCAACAAGGAACTGATGACAAGTGTAACGACCTAGACTTTGAGTCGTAACGCTCGAGGGCAAGACAACGGACAACCGGTGTTCAAGGCTTTAAGACTAATCGTCAAGTCTGAAGCGAGTAGATGAGGATAGGGAGCGGTACCCTTAATTTGCACTCAAGCCTAAGGCGAGGATTGAACAAGTGGATAAGACTGTCGTCGTAGGTACTTTACATGGGTTTAAATACTAGAGAGGGCTACGCACAGACCGAGCTATGAACTACCTAACTTAGACGTGCAATGCTATGTGTATAGGTATGCGCAGTCGAGGCTGTACAAGTAGAAAAGTGGAGTCATACGGCAAGCCAATGGGAAAGAAAAGTGAAGTCATACGATATGTTAGCCAATGAGGATGATGAGAATTGATGGAATTGTAACAACAAGGAACGAGGCAGGAGACTGATGGGGAGATGCAACATGGCCCACATGGGCTAGATTCCAGGAGGAACTCACAGGATTCTTCCAGATCATGACCCTTGAGTACCAGTCATACCAGGAGTTGAAGGCCCTCCGACAGGGATCCATGCTCATAGCGGACTTTCTTCAAAAGTTCAATATACTCAAGAGGGAAGCAAAGGTCTCAGACGGAGAGGCTATGCATCTTCTCTGGGTCGCTGTAAGGTTCTCCACCTATCAGCAGGTCTCCCTCCATTGCAACATCAATGAAGACAATTACAATGAACTGTACAAAAGATACAACAACTACGGAAAGACGTTGGAAAGGATTCACAAGGAGCGAGGTGTGGCTAGGGCAGCCCAAAGCCCAAAACCCTACTGAGGACAGTACTGTCCTTCCCAGGGCCAGAACCAACCACAGTTCACAGCCACAGGGACACAGCCTGGTCACGGAGCTCCAATGGAGATTGGAATGCAGTACACTGGTGATACCTGTACTTGCTACAACTGCAGAGAAGTAGGGCATATCGCCTGAAACTGCAAGAAGCCGAAGAAGGCAAATGCAAGGTCCTCGGATCTCGGACAAAGACAACCACAAGCAGCCGCTGGAGCCGGTTACGCTTTGCACAATGCTGCTTATGTAACAAATGAAGCAGAGGCTTACTGGCAAGATAGAATCACAGCAGAAGCTAAACAACAAGAAGCTTTAAAAGCCCAGGGATCGTGAATGATGAAGGTGTTCATGATCTAGAGGACTATACTGACAATGATTTTCCTGTATGCATGTTAGACTCTATTTTCAGGGTGTCTTTCAGTGAAAGTGCGGCGTCCAAAGACATGCTTAATTCCCCTATGACTACTAGTAACTGTTCTACAGAAATATCACCTCAGTCTTCAAATCCTTCAACCCCACAACAGTTCATGGTAAAAACAAGAATATGATTTTGAACTCCCACTGGATGGAACTCAGCGAAAGTCAGTGCCTTGCTAGACTCTGGTGCATCAAACTCATTCATTGATTTGAACTTTTGCAAACGTAACAATCTCATCCTCTGAGAATTAGCTAACCCAATGATAGTCACTAATGCCAATGGCTCGGAAGGGGCCATTGGCAGTATCATACATCAAGTAACTATCCTATTGGACATCCAAGGACACTTGGAATATGCAGATTTCTATGTAACTATCCTAGGAATGCACTCACTCTTCATAGAATATGATTGGCTCGAACGCCACAACCCAGAAATAGATTGGATCCAAAAAGAAATAACATTTTCCAGATGTACCAACTGATGCAAAATACATAAGCAAGATCGACTTCCTCCATCAATGTTCCAACAAGCAATAGAGGAAGGACTCAAAGAAAAAGTACCCATTCAATACCATGATTATCTTGATGTCTTTTCACAAAATGAATCAGAACATATGCTGATCAGAAAACCATGGGATCATGCTATCAATCTCAAGTCAGACTTTGAACCAAGAAAAGGTTGTGTCATCCCTCTCTCAGACGCTGACATGGAAGAAGTCAGAACATTCATCAAGAAAGAACTCAAGAAAGGATACATTCAACCATCTAAATCACCACAAATGTCACCTGTGTTCTTTATTCCAAAGAAAGACGGTAAAAAACAAATAGTCATTGACTACTGTTATCTTAATGATGGAACCATAAAAAATGCCTATCCCTTACTGCTAATCCCACAATTGATAATCAACTCAAAGGTGCAGATCTCTTCACTGTTACGATTTCATCCTTCCTGATCATCCTCATTGGCTAACATATCGTATGATTTTACTTCTCTTTTCCATTGGCTTGCCATATGACTCCACTTTTCTACTCGTACAGCCTCGACTGCGCATAGCATTGCACGCCTAAGTTAGGTAGTTCATAGCTCAGTCTGTGCGCAGCCCTCTCTAGTATTTAAACCCATGTAAAATACCTACGACGACAGTCTTATCCACTTGTTCAATCCTCGCCTTAGGCTTGAGTGCGAATTAAGGCTTAGAACACTGGTTATTCGTTGTCTTGCCCTCAAGCGTTACGACTCTAAGTCTAGGTCGTTACACTTGGATAAGACTACCTACTTGAGCGCAAGACGTTGCCTCAGAAGATTCACACTACTCGTGAAGAATCGATATTCGCCCCCCTCGATACGATACATCAGAAGACTTGCCCAGAACTAGGTTGAAAGATACTTAGTAGTAAGCAACGATGTCGAACCCCTTCAACATGGATGATCTCCGAGATGCGCTGGTGGACGCTCTCAAGGAGAATGCTAAGAAAGAAGAAGAGACGGTCAAGAAGATCGCGGATCCTGGGAAATGGGACGGAGACAAAAAGAAGTTCTACCTCTGGTGGACAAAAATACGTCTCTGGGTATCAGCTCAGAACTGGAAATCTGACAAGGTGTTGGCAACGGCGGTCTTACTCCGTCTTGAAGGAAAAGCAGAACCCTTCGCCCAGCTCACAATGGAAAGGTACCTAGACCGAGAGTTAATGAAGAAGAAGGACTCCAACAACCTCATAGGAGACGATGCTTGGCCTACATGGCCTGAATTCCAAAAAGAGATCACCGACTTCTTTCAGATTATGACTCTCGAGTACCAGTCGTACCAAGAGCTGAAAGCCCTCCGACAAGGATTGATGCTTACCTCGGACTTTCTCCAGAAGTTTGATATACTCAAACGAGAAGCAAAGGTCTCTGAAGGAGAAGCAGCGCATCTGCTCAAACAGGCGGTCAGGTTTACCACATACCAGCAAGTTTCCCTTCATTGCGAAATCGACGACGACGACTACAAGGATCTTTATAAACAATACGATAACTATGGAAAGACGTTGGAAAGGATCCATGAGGAGCGAGGAGCGGCTAGAGCGGCTCAATCTGCAAGACCTTACCGAGGACAATACCGTCCTTCCCAGGGACAGCAAGGGCAGAGCCAACCACGGTTCACTCCCACAGGTTTACAGCCCGGCCACGGAGCCCCCATGGAGATAGGAATGCCATACGCCGGTGATACCCGTACATGCTACAACTGCAGAGAAGTTGGGCATATAGCCCGAAACTGCAAGAAGCCGAAGAAGGCGACTGCGAGATCTTCGGAGATCACACCGGCACAACCACAACCGGTAGCAGGAGGGGGGTACGCCTCCCACAATGCCGCCTATGTAACGGCTGAAGCCGAAGCATACTGGCGGGACAAATTGGCGGTTGAAGCTAAACAGAAGGAGGCTTTAAAAGGCCAATGATCGTGAACGAAGAGGGTGTTCATGATCTCGAAGAGTATACTGATGACGATTTTCCTGTATGCACGATAGGCTCTATTTTCGGGGCGTCTTCTAGAGGAAGCGCGGCGTCCAAAGATGTGCTTAATTCCCCTATGACTAACTGCTCCACAGAAATATCGTCACAATCCCTCAATATGAAGAAACAATTCACTCTCAAAACCAGTCTCCGATTCAAGACTACCAATGGATGGAAATCGGCAGACTTATATGCTTTACTAGATTCAGGAGCTTCTAATTCTTTCATCGATCTGGACTTTTGCAAATATCACAATCTTGTTTTAGACAAACTAACGACACCGATCATAGTGACTAATGCGGATGGCTCCGAAGGAGCAATAGGAAGAATCACGCATCAGGTCACAATCTTATTTGATGTCCAAGGACATTCCAAATATACAGACTTCTATGTTACAGTTTTGGGAACACATTCACTTTTTATAGGATACGATTGGCTAGAACGTCACAATCCCATAATCGATTGGGTAAAAAGAGAACTAATGTTTTCTAGATGCACCAATCAATGCAAGTTCCGACAAAGGGATCGGTTACCAGCTTCTATGTTTCAACGAGCCATCGAAGAAGGGCTCAAGGAAAAAGTACCCGTCCAATATCACGACTACCTTGACGTATTTTCACAGAATGAATCGGAACGAATGCCGATAAGAAAACCATGGGATCACGCCATTGATCTCAAGCCCGACTTCGAACCAAGAAAAGGAAGGATTATCCCATTATCCGACCCCGACATGGAAGAAGTTAGAACGTTCATCGAAAAAGAACTCAAAAAAGGTTATATCCGACCATCCAAATCCCCTCAAACGTCACCTGTGTTCTTTATCCCCAAAAAAGATGGCAAAAAACGAATGGTCATCGATTACCGTTATCTCAATGACGGAACCATCAAAAACGCTTACCCATTACCACTAATTCCTCAACTCATAGATCGACTTAAAGGAGCTGACCTCTTTACCACCATGGATCTCCGATGGGGGTATAACAATATTCGAATCAAAGAAGGAGACGAATGGAAGGGAGCTTTTGTGATGCCCCTCAGTTCTTACGAACCTCTGGTAATGTACTTCGGAATGACTAACTCACCGTCAACTTTCCAACAGATGATGAATGACGTCTTTAATGACATGTACACAGTCGTTATCATCTTCATGGACGATTGTAACATCTTTACCAAAGGAAGACCAACGGAGGAACATCGAAAGATCGTCAAAGAAGTTCTTCAACGCCTACGAGAAAATGACCTTTACGTCAAACCTGAAAAATGCCACTTCGAACAGAAGAAGGTGGACTTCCTCGGAATGGTCGTGTCAAAAGAAGGCGTTGAAATGCAAAAATCCAAGGTGGCCGGAGTCCTTGATTGGCCAACTCCGACCAGACTCAAACAAGTGCAGGGCTTTCTTGGCCTTTGCAATTACTACCGACGTTTCATTGCTAATTTTGCTGATATTGCTAGACCATTAAACGATCTCACCAAAAAGGACACACCCTTCGAATGGGGACCAAAACAGGAAAAGGCATTCAATGACCTTAAAGAATGTTTTACCAAGGCACCACTCCTCGCATACCCTGATCAAGACAAAGAAATGCGAGTAGAGACGGATGCCAGTGACATCGCAACAGGAGGAGTTTTATCTGTAAAAGGAGAAGACGGTTTGTGGTGACCAACGGCATTTATCTCTCATTCCTTTGATAGCGCGGAACGGAATTATCCGATCTATGACAAAGAACTCTTGGCGGTCATTCGAGCCCTCAAAGAATGGCGCCATTACCTTATTGGGAGAATTTCTTTCGAGATCTGGACGGATCACAAAAATCTGGAATATTGGCGAAAGCCACAAACCTTATCCCCCAGACAAGCACGATGGCACGCACTCCTTCAGGAGTTCAATTATAAAATGTGCTATAAACCTGGAACAACGAACGGTCGAGCAGATGCTCTATCAAGAAGACCGGATCACGGTGATGCAATTAGTACGGATCATAATACTAACATCACCATATTTCCAGAAATAACAGAAACAAACAATATTTCCTTATCATCTTCCTTTTACGATGAACTAATCTCCGAATCACAGAAGATCTCAGGGGATGTAGAAGGTTTTACCTTCAATGATGAGGAAAACATATTCAAAAATATTTCCGGAAAAACCTTCGTCCCCCCTTCACTTCGCACGAAACTTCTAAACATCTGCCACGATGCTCCTATTGCCGGCCACCCCGGTCAGGCACGCACCATCCATCTTCTCTCTCGTTATTTCACATGGCCCGGCATTACTAAAGATGCCAAACTTTACATAGATTCCTGCCAGACGTGCGCCCTCACGAAGGGTAAGCAAAAGGCACCAGCAGGGAAACTTTTACCTCTCCCAATCCCCGAACACCCATGGGAAGATATATCTGTTGATTTCATTACAGGACTTCCTCTTTCATCTTCATATGACTCAATTTGTGTTGTCGTGGACAGGTTTTCTAAAGAAGTAGTCTTTGTCCCATGCGTTAAAACCACATCCTCCAAAGACTTAGCCCGTATCTTCAGGGACAATGTTTGGTGTATTC
>QFES01002136.1:0-21923 GCA_003316375.1 Tylopilus plumbeoviolaceoides
CCGTACCCGTTTTGCTCCAGCAAGGGGTCCCCATGACCAAAGTCTCCGCCCAAAAGCAAAAGAGCTACCTATTCAAGCTCGATGCTGATCAGGGGCAGATTATCTGGGAATCCAAGAAATTAAGAATCAGTGCGTGTTCATGTTCTCGGTCGTGTGTCGTAGAACTCACGTTCACCTTTTTCCTCTACAGTTCCCATCGAGAATATCAAGGAGCTTAGGTCGGGAGCCGACGCGAGATACTACCGTCAGCAGTTCCAACTCGCGCGCGAATACGAGGATCGATGGATTACCATCATCTACACGCTGGACGGACAGTACAAGACACTCCACTTGATCGCTTCGTCGCTGGAATCGTTTCAGCTTTGGGACATTACATTGAGGAAACTGTATGCCATAAGGCAGGAGCTCATGACTGGACCTGGAAATGAAGAGATTCGACAGGCAGTCTGGGTGAAACAATGCTGGAAATCGGCTGGCGAAGAGGACGAGCAACGTTTGTCTTTTGAGCAGGTAGAAAAGTTATGCAGACGATTGAACATTAATTCGTCTCAGGATGACCTCTTGCGGTTATTCATGGTAAAGTGATCTTGTGTCGTTTTCTGGTTGGCTAATGACGGTTATTATAGAGTGCAGACGCGCAAAATCGGCATTCCCTCGACTTTGCCGACTTTCAGACATTCGTTAAGCTTCTCAAGGCTCGCCCTGAAATTGAAGCGCTATACAAGAAGCTGTGTTTAATGAATGACGGAAAATTGTCGTTTAACGTGTTTGATTGCTTCATGCGAGATACCCAACGGGTAAGCATTCCGGTTTTTTCCTTTCGATGGGGCTGACCTGCTTCAAGTCAAGTCTCACACTGCAGGAGCTCGAGAATCTTTTCGTGCGATACAGTACAGGCACATTTAACGGTCGAACTGCATCGCCTACTCCGGATCTCGCCAGTCTCACGATGTCTTTGGATGTTTTCACTGCCTTTCTCTTATCCTCCGATAATTCAGCTTTCACGGGCCAAAGCGGGAAAGTCTATCAGCCGATGACACATCCCCTGTCGGATTACTTCATTTCCACATCGCACAACACATACCTAGTTGGCAATCAGCTTGTTGGATATAGTACCATCGAAGGTTACATCCGGGCTCTGCTGCGCAGTTGTCGTAGTGTTGAGCGTGCGTTTACTATTTTTCTATATTCTCCATACGCTGACCCTGGATTCCAGTGGATATTTATGATGGAGAGCGTGAACCTGTCATATACCATGGCAAGACCTTGACTACCAAAGTATCCGTCCGCGAGGTCTGCGAAACGGTCATGAAATATGCTTTTGTAACCTCGCCTTATCCGATAATCATCTCAGCTGAGATCCATTGTTCGGTCCCCCAACAAGAGTTGCTTGCCCGGATTATGCACGAAGTCTTTGGCGAGGTTTTAGTCAGTGCACCGCTTGAAGGGAAGCCGTTGTCTAAGCCACTACCGAGTCCCGAAGACCTGAAAGGTCGTATTTTGTTGAAAGTTGGTGTTCTCTCCTAAAAGGATTATCACGAGTGATTTCTGACCCGCGTTTCGAAGGCGAAGAATCTCTACGTCTCGGAAAGTGAACCCATTCGCGAAATGGACCTCACGTCTGAAAACGACTCTTCCTCGACCGAAGCTTGCGCATCAGATTCAGACGTCATGCATGAGATCAAAGAGGAGCTGAATAAAGTTAAACGGAGGGAGGTGGAAGCCGTCAAAGGTAAACCAATCGCATCGCCATCTAGTTGTCGTGGCGCTTTGCTGAACGCCACGTGGACGGAAACCACAGAATTCAAGGAAGAGCTTCGAAAAGCGCGCCACGTTTTCGATCGCGTTTGTCTTCGACCTTTGCTTCCAGAGGGATCCGTCACTACAGCACTCGCCAGCACAACAATTGCAACCTCCACCGCAGTCCTCGAGAGCGTCAAATCGGAACCGAAGCACGAGCATAAAGCCAAGATGTCTCCTGCTCTCGTTGCGCTTCTTGTTTACACTGTCGGTGTGAAGTGCCGAGGAATCAACAAGAAGGAACATTACGCTCCAGAACACCTGTTCTCTCTTTCCGAGACGACAATGAACAAGATTCTCAAACACGGTGCGGACGACCTGATCAAGCATAACAGGACGCACTTGGTTAGAACGTATCCGAAAGGTACAAGGGTAAGCTCGACTAATTATCTACCCCATCGATATTGGGCGACTGGTGCACAATTGGTTGCCATCAACTGGCAAACGTATGGTGCGTAAACTAGAGGGTTTGTGTGTAGCGCCGATGTACTGACGATTCCGGTAGATCTGGGATACCTGATTAACCACGCGATGTTCCAAAGGAATGGAAGATCTGGCTACGTCCTTAAACCGGAGGTTCTCCGCAAAACTGAAGATCCTCGCAAGTCTGATAAAGAGCATCTGCATCATCGCAAGCAGCATTATTTGGAAGTCATTGTAAGCCTTTGCTCTCTGCCGAATTTTCGATCGTCTGATGCATGGATGCGATGCCGTGTGTTTGGTTTCCTCTGGCGATGGACAGGTCATTTCGGCTCAGCAGTTGCCTCGCCCCAAGGACGCTATGGGGCGCGAGATCATGGACAGACGCGTCGATCCATACGTTGAAGTGTCTATCCACACACCCGATTGGAGTCAACCGAGCAGCTCTACTTCATTCCTTTCTTCACCCATGTCCACTGCATCCTCTCCGAGCTCGTCCACCAGCCACCCGCCCGCACACCGATCGGTGCGCACGAGTTCGGTGAAGAACAATGGGTTCAATCCGGTGTGGCAGGAGACGCTAAGGCTGCCTTTCGAGTGCGTGGGTCACATGCGCGACCTCGTGTTTGTGCGGTTCACCATCCAACGGGATGGTGAATCTGACGGGGAACCGATCGCAGTGTACTGCATCAGTCTTGGGAGCCTTGCGATGGGTATGTTGTTTCCCCTCCGCATGAGTGGTTGGTTGATTGGTTTGGACGACACTGACGTGATTGCGTGACTTAGGGTACCGGCACTTACCTCTTCATGATTCCCAAGTCTCGCAGTATCTGTTTTCGACACTGTTCGTCAGATGTTCGCTCCACGATGCCTGACAAGGCTGGTAGATGGATCTTGCAAGATATAATGCCATTTGTGGTCGTTATGCTGCCGTATCGACTTCCTCAGACTCATTGCTGCTCACATCTGTGTATTTTAGTTCAAACGTTCATAATTCATTATGTCCCCGACACGCGGGGCGCGTCGGAGGGAATGCATGTTCGATGACAATCGTTTTGTCCCACTGTGACTCAGAGGAGAAGCCTTGTGACTCATAGCACTCAATTAGTTTGGGTCACTTTGACAAGCTGCGCCACTGGACGACTGGCTCCGTGCCATGACACGTCACTGGGCGGCTCAGGCTTGAACGAGCCTGAACGATAGTATATTTCATCGGGACCGGTCTTATCACATCGCAGCCCTTTCCAAAGTTCAAGCACTCAGGCCCTCACCATCATGTCTGACAACGTCACGATCGCCCAGGCTCCCTTTGATGATGCCAACGCCGACGTCGTCCTCCGCACATCCGACCACGTCGAGTTTCGCATCTTTCGACTCATCCTCACCCTCTCGTCCCCCTTTTTTCAAGGCATGTTCTCCCTCCCCCAGCCCTCCGACCCGTCCTCCTCTTCTTCCTTCACACTCGCGGCGACATGCGCCTCAACCAGCGCTCCCAACAACGGCCCCCCCATTGTCGACATCCCCGAAGACGCCCATACGATCGACGCCCTCCTCCGCTTCCTCTATCCCAACACCCACGCCCCCGCATTCCGCGACTTTACGCACGCGCGCCACGTCGCGCTCGCCGCGTCCAAATACCACCTGTCGATCGCGCTCGACAAGATCGCACGGCAGGTCGAGACGCAGTACGCCGCCGAGCGCCCGTTGCAGGTATACCTGCTGGCGTGCCGGATGGGGTGGGAGACGGTCGCGCGCGGCGCGGCGAGGGGGTGTCTTGATACTGTGTGCATGTTTGGCGAGGACGGGGAGGAGGAGCCGGATGTGGACGCTCTTGGGTTTCCCGGTGCGGGGATCGCGTACCACCGGCTCGAGGCGTACCGCCATGCGTGCCAATGCGCGCTCAAGGACAAGTTGGACAGCATGCCGCTCCTTTGGGATGGCGTATCGTGTAGTAGCGGCAACGGGGTCGTGGAGGGCGGCGTTCAGACGATTCCGTACACGAGTACTGTGGGGGTCTGGAAGGACTGTTTGGGTCAATGGACGACGCAGTACCTTACCAACATCAAGCTGGCAGTGTCAAAATGCCCGAGAAAGGAGACATTGGATGATCCCTCCCTGATGCCAGATCGGATCTGCAACCTGAGCCAATGCAATGTCACCAAGGCGTGTGCCATTGCAAAAGCACGGCTGGAGGTCGCATCCGAGATAGAAAGCACTCTGTCAGAGGTGAGCCAAGCACAAATACTATCGATGTGAGTTCACTGACCTGAGACCTCCAGGTCAAACTTCGCTTTAACCCCTGAGCTGAAAGAGTGGAGGACAGGCTCAGTTATTTATCCGGAAGCGTAGTACATGCACATGCTGTTCACTCCTCGACTCCACCTGCATGATAGAGTACAAAAGCATTGCTCGTGAAAGCGATAAATTTATATAAAACATCACTTGATATAACAAGTGTGACATTGAGCGTCGTAAGAAAAATACGAGATCATTTCGAATACAGCAGTTGAGTAGGGGATATGATGGGACGTGCATCCGGCTGAGGATGGTAGGTGGCTTCAACTGGGTCCAGTTAGATAACAAGGAGGACATTACATTGATTCAAGACGTGATCGGCTAAACGGCTGGGGACTGGTATTACTTGGGAGGCGGGGTGGGGGGGCCTGATAAGGACGGCGATCGATTCAGCATACACAGGCTAATCGACAATAAACGCACCAAAGAGGCCAGGACGAGCGGCGGGGGTCACTGGCCGCGGGGAGGCGACAGGTGGAGGTGCGGCAGCCTGTGGCATTACAGCAGGATTAGCTAAACGCGACATGCATCAGTGACGCAAGACGGCGACATCACGACGGCCACGCACGTCGCCACTGAGCCCAAGCAGGCAGGTTTGGCTTGGGAGCTTCGATTGCTGGAACGGGCGTAGGTACTGGAGCAGGGAGGCTCTTGGGTACTCTCTCCCGTCGTGTCGATTTATGCACGACCTTCCATGCAGGTCGGGCTTGGACGGGAGGACCATCGTCGATAGGTGGAGGGGTAGTCGCCGCGGGAGGCGGTGCAGGTGGTTCTTGAGCCTAGATATCGGAAGCAAGAGATCCGAGGGGTCGTTCGTTCATTTGCTAATGAACAAGGCGAGGCAGGGCGACGGAGGACGATGACTCACTGGGGGTGTCCAATTGGGCGAGTATTCGCCACCTGCACCATGCTTTGATTTGACAGCCATTAGTTCCGCAATTTCACTGTTCGTGATCGTTTTTGTGTACGTGAGCGGACGACAAAAGAGCAGTTCATCGAAAGAGTAGCGGATGTGAACGAAGGAAACGATAAGGAAACACGAGGACGCACAATTGGAGTTGTCGACGCTCATCTCGAAGCTTGCCCACTTCTGCAAGGAGAATACGCACTTCGCTTGCGAGCGCTTTGCTGAAATCGTTGAGGTACCTGATCTCGCAGCACATAAATATCACCCCCGGATCAGGATGGTGAGAGGTATACGTCAACACGCTGTCATGCTAGCAAGAAAAGAAGGAGCGAGGAAGAGTAGGGGGAAATATCGGGTCTGATTAGGTGTCGATCATCAACCACACTCACTTTGGGGGTGCACCGTTGTATGGGTTAGGACTTTTGTTGGATGACATGAGTTAGTGCGATGGAAAGATGGTGACAAAGGGATTGGTCGGGCGAGACTTGCTAGGTTGTCAAGAATAGCTGTGATTGGAAAGAGCGAGCGAGCGGTGTGGATAAAACCGTACAACTTGGTCGGCGGAAGGCAATAGAACGAGGTCGAACACGAGGCGACACGACGGCAATTCGAACACGTTTAGCAGTGACGATGCCCGTTTGGCGAAATGTGACAGCGTTGCAGGCGTCGCCGTGCTCGCCCAGTGGTCGACTTGAGAACAATGGAGCGGTTGGCATGAGCCTTTATCGAGCTAGAGACTCGCTACTACACGTGACGAAGTAGACTAGAAGGGTAATTACAGAGGATACAATAAACGTTCGCAAGACCATCGTGAAGGACAATCGGATTCTCGCTGCAAGAATCACGACAGAATCATGCCCGTCGAGTGATATCGTGACAGCGCTTCATCGAGAGAGGTCATATCAAATGGGTCGATCGTCGTCGTCGAAGGCGCGCAACTTGAAAGGGTAGTAGATGAAGGGGGGTGCGTGGTGATGCGGGCGGACTTCGTAATGAACTGTGATTTGGTGGGTAGTTTAAGGGGAGGGCCACCAGACTGCTCAGCCAGCCAAGCGTGTACCATGGGGTGATCAAGAGTAGGACAGCAATTGCACGCAGCGAAGACTTCGAGATGTCGATAAAATACGGTGGTAGGATTATACAGTGGAAGCGCTGCACGACACGATTCGAGAGACGGTTGGTAAAAGGGATTCGCGGACGCACCTGCTTCGAGAATCGAAGATGCTTGACGGGGAGATATATTCCGCGAAACCATGACTTGACTAGAATGAGCAGAAAGATCACAAAGAACCGGTAAAATGTCTCACGATATGCACAAGTTACAATACATGCCCTAACCTCGACACGGCACTGGACGAGCACTTGGCCACCCCGTGCGATCGCGTCGCCTATGAAATTACACACGTGAGGCAACTCAAGCAACAGAGCTTCTCGTGCATTGTTGGGGACGTCTATGAAACAGTGTTGAAAGTTCGATGGAAGATTGGGTCTGGGAAGTTGAGCAGATGAAATCGAGAGCAAATGTGTCACCCCTAGATCCAGCAAAAGGGATTCGGCAGCATCGGGGTCTCCGGGAAATTCACTGGAGAGAGTCTCTCAAACACTCGTCAGAGCCGGTTGATCTCACGGACGAACCTTGTGAGGTATAGTTGATCTGGCACGACAGGGATGCAGTCAGTGAGGAGGTTTAGGTATTTCGTGACTTCTCGTTTTTGCCTGCGTTTCCAAGCGATATATTCACTGTTGGTGCAGCACGGCCGATAGCGGCATTGTGAGAATGCGTGCAGCTGTCTGACGAAACCATAATTCGGATGAATTTCAGGCCGCCCTGTCATCAAGTGAACGCGTGAGCATGAGCTAAAAATTGGTCAGGGTATCACAAGACTTACGTTTGCGAACATACTGTATTGCAGCTGAGACGGAGAGTCGCTGAGACGCCATGACTTGGGTGTGGAGTGGGCACATGATGCGATGGATACGAAACCACACTCACGGTAGGCGCAAACGACGGTGGCACTCCTGGAAATCCCCATCACACAATGTACAAGCACCCTTCCACCACAATTGAGGGCTGACTCGATGAAGAGACACGCGTCGGGGAGATGGATAAGCAGATCCTCATACTCGGAATCCTGCACCGGGATGACCAAGGAGTTGGGCTGGGGGTCGAAAGTGTGTTCTGTGCAGACAGAGAGCATGTGCGTTATGCCCAACTTATTTCGCACATCTTGCGATAAGGCGGCCGAGAGACTGGCAGGGGCAGGGAAGTCAGACAGCCTGAAACGCGACGCAGCAAGAGAAGCGTACTCTCCGACGTAGAGTTTGTCGTCGATGACTGCGTTTATGGAGATCGGAGCAGCCGACCAGGTCATGTTGCCGAAGTGGAGGGACTCGGAAGAGTGGAGCCGGTCGTCCCAAGCCAGCGTTTTTATCCTCGCACTTTCGAGCTTGCCTTCACATCTATTACGGCCCGGCATCTCGGCACATTTCCTTTTTCGTCTGCTCATGTGTGAACCTGAATGGGTTCATGATTCGTGTGTGGAGCTGATCGTGGTTTCATCCTCTTCATTAAACAGGATGTTCGAAGTGAGCTGGCGAGCTGTAATTTACTGCCCCCGACAGCCAAACATTGCATAGCTATCAGCAGCCAGCTTCATCGGCATCCAGCCACTTGCCGCACGGGCATACCCGCCACCGGTGCCACCCATTCATATCGCCTCTGTTCGGGCGCGAACGAAATGGGGGTGTTCGTAATTGAGAATGTCAGATCGTCACATCACAACGTCATCGTGACCTTGCTATGATGCTTATAAAAAAAAATTATTTTATTTATTACGGGTCAAACTGTGACGACTGGGACGCCCCCCTCGATCCACGGCCCAACTTGGCCGGGAGTGCGGCATCATGATCTCGCGTTTATCGCTCTTATCATCGTCAGCAATCTGATTTTAGAACCCATTCCGGCCCGAGGTGGACAGGTTGCCTTATCGTGCCATGATCAAGCAGTACTGCGGACGTGCTAGTGCCAGTGATACTATACTACCCACTGGGATACCCCTTCCACTTACACAAAGTTTTTCGGAGTCCTCGGAAATAATCTGGGCGCATCTTGGCTCGCATTCGTTCGTTACACACACACACACGCATTTACATGGTCGAGAAAAAATGTACACAAGAATAGATAACCTTTAACTGCTCATCTGGGTCGCAAGTTGGAAAAGAATGTGAGAAACGGTCACATATGTGCACGCATAATCCATATCTTGTTCATACCACGTCGCCCCTTACCTCCGTGCAACCATCGTGGACGCGATCAACACGCCCGCAAGCGCGCCCAGGACACCCATGACCATGAACCGCGTGTATTCGTCAAACCTGGCGGCTACGGGCGAACCAGCGCTCGCCAAATTGATGGTAGCACTTCGGAAAGAGTAGATGACGACCCCGGTGACGAACCCAGCGACCGAGTAGGCGAGGAAGACGAGTGGAATCGAAAGCATAATGCTGCGGCGCTGTAGACGAATAGTGGATCAGCATGTAAGTCCCGCTTCAAGACAAAGTCCTCACTGAGAGCATCACGAATCCCTCTGAAGACGGGCCGTTCCCGCGCACCATCTCGGCTTTGTAGCGGAAGATAGAAACGAAAGAAGAGACCATACTCAAGACTGAGCACGTGATGGCCACCAGTCCGCCGATCCTTGCGATGCTATCCAAACCAGGGAAAGACATGAGCGTCACAGAGGCGCTGAGAATGATCGCAGACTTAGGCATCGACGTAATAAGCACAAGGTCAGTATGAAATGTCAGAAAGCCTCACCACCAAACATGCACAGGCACCAATGACGAATAGAGGCGTTGTACTCTCAGGGAGATGGGTTCCTTCGATGTCGAAATGGCCATGGTATCTTGCCCTATCCACAAACAGGAAAGGTATTCCGAGACATAGAATTCCAATCAGCAACTCAAGGATCGCGCGTAAAATGGGCGTGCTTTTCGCGGGCTGATGGTACGTAACATCACGGGGCAAAGGCTTGTGAGGGCGGAAGTTGACCTGGTGCCAATGCACTGGGATGGTCGTCAGACAGCTTACTTGAGGGACACTAGCTAGGCGATACTTACCAGCACGTAAAAGGACGCGGGCCGCCGTCCGAGTAGAGGCTGGACTCATCGGGTGCTTCGAATCTGTATGACAGTCAGGCATCCATCGAGCTCAGAAGAAACCGAGTCTCACCGTCGAGAAGATCAAACAATTCTCTGCATTCTTCCTGACTGAAGGGTGGCGGGGAATGCGGCAAGTGAGGGTGTGCAAGGAGACGATCAGTGTATGACCAATGGAGTGCGTTGATTGCATCTTTTCGTGCACTCCCCGCGATCCCCCGTGGTATGTGCGCCGGGTGCATCTCGATGAACGCCCAATACCTGTATTCATCATCAAGTCCTATACCGCTCGCGTTAGCACCTAACCAATAAACAGAACATCATGCTCGACTTACTATCGTCCTCTCCCGACACATAGTCATCCGATGGTACATCATTGAGAACCCGACGGTGGCGATGGTCCACCCACAAGAGGACAGGGTCGCTACCTGCCTTGTGTTTCCGCCACCCCTTCTTTGTGCTGCTTCCTGTACGAATCCACACCTCGCAACCATCTGGAACGTCCTCGGACGTATCTATAGCGTTTGAGACCTCGTCGAGCCTAGTCAAGTTCCGCATATCCAGGTCCGTGATCGCCCTATTGTCTTCGTTGACGTAGTAACGGATCCCGTGAGGGAGCGCATACTCGGTCCATCCGCGGTGGGCATGCGGTCGAGTAGTAGAGCCATATGCGTAGCTGCGCGCAGACCCATTGACATCGAATCGCGCTGGTTGTGCCCACTGTGGAACTGGCTGGCTCACAGGTGGGTTTGCAGTACGGTACGACTGTGCGATTTGGCCTGAGGTAGTGATGATAGGTGGTGTTGAGGGACGGGAGAGCAAGGGTCGTGTTTCACTAAGACACAAGAGAAAACATGAACCAATTTATGATACACCGTTGGTTAGAATAGCTCACTCCGTTGCTCGTAGGAAAAAGCGGCCGCTATCACTGAGGCCGCGGTCGAGTTGTGGACGACGAGGCCTAGAAATATTTCTATCAGCACGCGGCTGGAGACCGGAAATTGTTGACTGTGTACCCGGTAGCCATGACCTCATCCATGGCAGGTAAGGGAACTTGTGGTTCGCTTTGAGGAAGTAGGGAATCGTCGCGCGGCGAACGAGGGTCAATTTCACTGGCCCATTCCTCAGCAATTCGATCGAAAAAATAAACACACCATACTAACTCAGAAACATGTATCGTATCCGTAGGAGACGCAGCAGGGACCATTTGCCCTTGTGCTCCAAGCTTCGCATTATCTTGCAACCTATGGAACTGGCTGAGTCCGCACAACTCTCTGAAGATGGTGCAAGAAACTCACGGAGGGCTCGTCTTATTGGAGAACCCCATATCGTCCGAGCTACTGTAGGTTTTGGTGACGCCAGCCAACTCCGTCTGGCGTGACTGAATGACGCCACTAGCTTTCCGACTGACGTTTCGGCTTGACATTGGTGGTGCGACCTGCGAAGAGGCCACAGAGGAATCTCGGGGACGAAGAGATGACTTGGATGGTTGGTTCGTCAGCGCGCGTCCCCTCGGCCGTTCTGAACCACTATCGGAACCTGGGCCACGATAGTCCGCCCAAACATTGGCATCAGGGTCACTATCGAGTCCAATGGGGGTCGTCGAGCGTGGAATATCACCAAAGTAACTCGTCCCACTCGTCGCCAATGCGGCGGGCGTGACAGGTGCCGAAGGAGGTGCCAAGGCAGGGGGTGATGGGGTGCCAGACTTGGAAGGAGGCCGAGACGACGGCACAGAAGGGGCTGCTAGACGTTGAGCAGGGAGTTCCTCCGGTTCAGCCGTAAGAACAGGCGCAATCTCCGCTCTTGGTGCATCGACGATGACTGCGGGTGTTGTTTGAGGCTGACGTTCGGTGGCCAATGAGGGTTTCTCCGCGGCTGGGGGTGGTGGTGTCCCTGAGACTGATCGGGGTGGAGTAGAGCCCTGTTTGGACGCAGTATCAGCCTTGAGCACTTCATTTGCGAGAGGGGATGAGGTCTTGACTACGCCGAGTACAGGCTCAGCGGCCAACGCCGCAGCCTCACGAGCAGGTGACTCTGGGATAGGACTTGGTGCGCTCGAAACAGAGACAGGTGGTTGTGGGGGTGTCGTGTCGATTTTGTTGACGGATGTAGTAGAGCCTTCCCGGTCAAGTTTACCAGAAACAGACCCGGTAACGGATGCAGTATCAGAGTCTTGAGGAGGTGGGGGGGTAGACGAACTTTCACGTTTCGGCAAACCTGGGATGCTGAACGCAGTGGATGACCGCCGTATTGCCCCTCCGACACGCGAACGGAAGGTTGACTTTCTCTGGGGAGTGGGAGGAGTCGCCATGGTTAAGAAAACAGTAAAAGTTCAAGGGAAGAATAGGAATGGAACGAAGGGGATAGCCAAGCAACTAGACGAGGCGGGAGTGCAAAGAAGAGATGCGGCGAGTGAACCGACCACGGCGTTTACCTATATACGTGGAAGACATGCCTGGTGGTTTCGATGAGGTCAACCATGCGCAAGGGGACAGGAGGCACCGGCCGATACGTAGTCTCCATTTCACGAGGCTGATATGATGCGCACCGCAGAGGGCTGATAATCGCGTGGTGGAAAAGGTGAGGCAAACACGTGTTGAGACACATAATTCCAACCATCGGCAAGGCGGGCGCACCTTCATACTGACGGCAGGCCACTCCTCAAGGACAAATATCGAGCACGGGTTCACGCAAAGAAATGCAAGACATTATGTAGAGTCGATGAGTTGGGTTGAGTGAACATTATGCCGCGTTCTTCGCACTTGATACTCCCGGAGATTACACGCTGCATAGCCATGTCAATTCTCGATTGACTCGGAACCATTCCAGGTGCCAGAAGGGACGCACCGAACCGCCTGATAAGGGTGTTTGCCGCAGTTCAAACGTTCATGACTGCCACGTTGGAGCGCGCCACAATTGCCTGAGGCACAGCCCAACAGCATTTGGCTTGAAACGCGCCTCCGAAGACTCCAAAGTGTCGGGAGATGTGAAATGACAAACGAATGGAAGCCACACGGTTGGGTGGCAGGAGTCGTCACCTTGGACCCCCGCATTTCCTACAGTCGGCGGTCACCGGAGATCCAAGTTGTTTGCAAACGTGCGGCTCGCCATGGAATAACTTGGCACCAAATTACGGTTCCACTATAAATTCGCTTACGAAAGTCTGCGCTGTGTTGTGGCAGAAAACTCGCATTACAGTAAGCCCTCCCTGTAAGACTTTGAGATGAGTGGCAACAAGAGAAAGTTACAAGATTGCGACGGGTCGGATATAGTTGTTGAAAGTGAAGGTATATGTTTGTTCTCGAACCGAAATGTCGTGGTGTTGCTAAACCACTCTTCAACTTCAGACCGCACAGCTCGGAAGTCCTCGAAGCTCGCACAAAATGACGCCACCACCAGCACCGAGGACAAGCATGATCTCATCGATGATGCCCAGAACCACAGCCCAGGCTGGGACCCTCTACCACCTTTGCTTGACTTTTCGGCGTTGACCAATGTGGAGGAGATCTCTGCGCGCTTTTCAGCCATTGCTCAGGAGCTGCTCTGCAACTCGATTTTGACCATCGTCCGGAATGGTATACGGACCGACCTCGACATTCTGGAAGTGGAGTTTTACCTCCAGAAATCGGGTTGCCACGAGGACCCGTTCACTCACGGGAGCGTGGAGCAGGAACGGAGCGGGCAGTGGTAAGTTATGGTGGCTTTGAAACCGTAAATTACGTCTTATACGTCCTCACTTTCTTTGTCCCCAGGTATTTTCATCGTTCACCCCGTCGCGTTGACGCATGTGCACGGGGTTTGCCAGTGACGGCTGCAGGAGGCTACAGAGGCGGCACTCGCAAAGGTCTGGACCTGACCATCGGCGGTCCCACCACGAGTCAAACACCCATCGGGCCTGTGACTATAAGAGGAGGTGCTCTTTTGCGTACTGTTCGACTCCGCGCGGACAATAAAGTGATATGTGGCCCATCCCTTCTCGTAGACGAGATACTGCGCCTCAGCGATGCTCCTACCATTGATCATCTCGTGAACACGACCTGGAACGGCGATATTTCTGCACTCTCCTCTCCGACATCACCTCGGGGTACGTTTATGTATCTCCAAGTGGCGCCTGGAGGCCCATCTGCCCGCGAGCTTCCCACCGTATACCGCTCTCCTCGCATCGGTCTCGACCTATCCAACCCCGACACGACAGAGTCTATTGTTCATCCCAGAGTTGCTTTCGTTGGAAAACTGTACCGGTACTTTACACACCCCGAGCTTCTCTCCTACAAGGGACGCGTGCAAACGTTCGTTGGCCTACACACCATGCTGATGGAATCCAAAGGGTACGCGGAAGACTCGATGGAACTGAAGAAGGCACTCCGGGATATGCTAAGACTAGGAGAACAAAACGTTTCAAAATATATGGCGGACTACAGATCTGGATATCAATTTGGCAAGCTCAGGCCATTTGTTGGTCGTTCTGGAAAGGGTGTATGCCAATCTGCTTCGGAGTACTTGAGGATGATGGGGGCACTGCGCAAGGCATTGCAGACATAAGGATTGTGGGGTTAGCTCGTAGGGTTGTTATGACTACCACTACGGTTGATGGTGATAGCTCCACGACTGTTAGTGGGCACTTCATCATAAAATTCCAAAGTGTGCACGGAGGATCGTATCGTAAGAGTAAACGGTGTGACGCAAAGCTGAAGCTCTGACTGAAGCGCTGATATCTGCTTCAGTGAGCATCCAATACGATGAAACACAAAGCTGGAACATATTTACATTGAGAGGAGATCAAATACACGGTGAGTACTAGTAGCGGTGCGATGATCGTCATGAGACTTGTCAGCAGAGCTGCTGCCCCCAAGCCGGTCATACATCGCACCCGCGAAAAGAGGGAATGTCCTATATCAGCATCAGCAGTAGTCCTCGACTATACCACTTTACGCAAGGTCGGTCAAGTCTTTGATAGTAATCGGGATATCCCGAGCTTGGTGGCCGAGTGTTACATGTCACATGTCACAGTCCGGCTTTCCATCGGAAATTGGGAGTTTCAGCTGCCACTAAGTTACTTACAAGCTAATCACTAGGATGCGTCTGCGGTCGAAGGTATGTACACTGGCAGGTCCATATGATGACACGGCCTTCCAGCTGGTCCAATAGAAGGATCAATCGGTGAGCTCTACACGCATACTAGTTCTCCCTCTCTTTGTCACGCGATGACTGAGTATGACTTGTTTTATAATAGGTGTGCTGTGACTGACCACTGACATGATCGCCCCCGTTGCTGTCAGATTCTCTCACTTCGGTCACCGACCTCACTTTGTTGCGCTCGTGTTTCAGCTATTTTTATTTGCGCACAAATCATTTATGTCCTCAAGGGATGAACCAAGCACAGTGTCGGGACTCACCGGAACCAGTACCACACAGACCGCCAATTCTCGACTTCCCCTGATGATAGGGGAAACACACAAGCCTTGGGCCATGTCTGAATGAGCTATCCACGAGGAACCTTGCATCGCAGCGCTTGAGGATCTGCGAGCCGAAAGGGTTGACAAGTTGAAGGTAGCCGCTTGTACCCGAATCGGACTTGCCGTCTGCAGAGAAAACTGGCGCCAGCGGAAAGGGTAAGCAGAGAGGCACGAAGAAGAAAGGAAAAGAGAGAGAGGTTCGAGACGGTAGGAAATCCGAAGAAGCAAAAGAAGCCACCAACGTGATGACGGATTTGGTCCCTCACACCCGTCCGACCGTTCTTACGCCCACCATGAGCTCGCTACGGCTCGCCCAAGCCCGCCACAGCTCTAGCGACTCACAACTCCCGCATCTACACACAAATATTATTCAGACTCCCTCGGGACGACCGCGGGAGTCGTTATCGTCTTTCACGCTTGAAAAACAGGGTGAGATAATCCATCACTCAGAGTGAATACACAAGAAGTGCTTACCGTGCCGCCACTTTCGCAGAACTCTTAAATGGTTGGTAGCGTGACTAGCAACCGAAGAACGCATGTTGGCCTCACGCTTAGGGAAAATACACTCGTCAACTTATGATAAATGCCTGTGTAAGGCGTCCATTTACTGTGTGGGTTCGTGGCTTGAGGCCTACTCCCAAGCATGAACACACGCATACAGGCCGTCTGCATCCCCGGCCGCCTACTAATATGAGAATTCACTCGGGCCCTCATGTGGGATTTCGATTTCTTCACATGGGAGTGACAAAAACCTCAAATCGTATAAAGTCTTGTCTTCGGTCGCAACTTTGGTACGCATCGTTGAACTCCTTGTTCGTCACGCTATGCATCTCGGCGTCATTACACTCTTCTTTCTCTCTCTCTTCATCATCGGTGGCGTTCTCGCCCAACAAACTGCTGTGGCCACAAATGGAACGCCTGACGTCACCTACCCCGCTGACGACGCGTTCGTCTTTTGCAGCGCCCAAGACTGCACGGGGACCTGCGAAGTTGTCGACACCGCCAACGTCCCTAGGGATGATGGCGAGTACGCGCCAAATGGCATGGGCTACCAGTCCATTTACTGGTACGACCCCGGTAACTACAGCTGGATTCTCTACACATGCGTCGACTACTACAACTGCAATGCCGTGAGCATCGGGAAGAACACCTGCTATAACCTATATGACAATGGTGTTGCGACCGACTTTTACGAGTATTGGTATGTGGTTAATGTGGTTGGCTGATGTGCAACCACAAGGGTATGAATATCTCTACGTCTAATTTGAAACGATGGACTCATTTGCGCGTAGGTTTGCGATGAGTGTAGTTGAAGGTGGCGTGGGGGTGCCAGTGTAAGTGAGACTTATGATTGCGCTTTAATGGCCTTAATAAGACATTCTCGCATTATAAATAGGATTTCCGATGTATAAATCATGGTCTGCACCATTATATGACCAGTTTCTGCTATATCATAGCTCCCTTACGGCACTCCCTAAAAAGTTCTCTTGGACATAGATCTGTCACCAATTAGCGCTGTGCTCGTCTATCGTGCTGGTGCCCACGCGGTGCCATGGTCGAGGGACTCGGAGTCCCTGGGAAGATTACGTCTGGAACGAAAGCTCCGTCTGGTGGGTTAAGAGGCAGTCCAGAGGAATACGTTAAGATCGCTACATTCGGCCATCTAGTCATCCTTTCCGCAGGGTCAAATTTCATGGATCCCTCAATGTGGTATAAAACCAGTGGGCTTGGTCGCGACATTCTGACGCCTTTTTCTTCTTCTGTACTATCATGCCGTGCACTTCCACCGAGCCAAGTGCTGAATTATTTGAGAATGAGATGTACATAGGAATCAATCTGCAAGACATCCTATATGGCGAGTCCGATGATATCCGTGCAGTGTAATCCGTTAACAGGCATTGAGCTGCTGCTCTATTTCAGGACCATGCGTATCTTTCTCGCTTGTAGAAGGCAGCCTGATAAAACCGACGTATTTTATGTGATCTTTAGCACTGTGATGCTCATTCTGATCACGATCTGGGTAGCCGCCCCAGTCACGTTTGGTCAAAAGATGTGACTGTTGGATCGGAACTATCCAGGTGGGCCGGTAGCGTACCACAAGGCATATAGTTCAGATGCATACATGGATTATGCGAGATTTTCACTTGCCGTCCTACAACAGATAGTGGATGCCCCCATGGTAAGATTGAGCGCAGGTTTACTTTATGTAGGCTTGAACTTTCTTCGGTTTAGATTCATCGTTTCCAGATTGTTTGGGGCAGCCACGGTCGTCGTGTTATCGTCATGCCATTCATTCTATGGTCAGCCAACCTGAGTGAGCATCGTTCCTGCCTTCCGGCACTGGCACGCACTCATCTTGATCTCGTGTTAAATCAGCACTGGGTCTTTGGCTCAATGCAGTCTCTAGTCTGCCTGCCACCACTTTTATAGTGGTGCCGCTGCAAACTTGTGATGGCTTATTACTCAAGTTCTGTTTTCCTGAGCGTAGTTTGTCATCCATGATCTGTTATCGAATGTTAAGTCATGCACGAACAGTGAAGAAATATCTTGGAAGCAGGCATGCATCTCCGTATCTCAACATTAATCGTGGTCCTAGTTGTGGAATCTGTCCTTCCGTTTACACTCTCTGGCATCGCATCCATGATATCTCATGGAATCGGGAGTCAGTCAGCAGTCGCGTTTTCCTTCATACACTCGTTAGTGATGGTAAGTAAAATTCGCTCTTGTGAATCCGCGATGCATTCTGACGAATATTCAGTGTGTACCGCAACAAATGCTGATTTTTCGTGCCGCTGCCAAGGCAGAGGCATGGCAACAAGATGAATCTATCACCCCGGAATCGACGATTACGACCCACCTCATATTAGCCAGATGCCCTGTTGATTGGCTCGCTTTCTTCGCCGTGACAACTGGAGTATGTAATGGTCGTAGCATATGTATTGAAGCTGCCAAAAGGGGTTTCTCAGGTAGAGTTTCCAGAGACGATGATTGCTCCTTACTACAAGTTGCACAATACATATGTGTTCTATGCGGGATGCTTACAGCCATACGTCAGTGATCAGTGAGGAGTCTGCAATCTCTGGCAGCGACTTACTTAAAGTCGGAGTTTATTGGTATGCACGACTGTGATCACGAATTGAGAATATTACTAGTAACGGAGTGCGCCTACTCAGACTCGCCAAGATTTGCCTTGTGGATAACATCCTTGAGAGGTTGGATCTGGCCCATCTTTGCCATGCCACCATGCCTGGACCATCGAACCCTTCCGCATATCCCCATACGATCATGCTTTCTCGTAATTCCTTGCGCTATGCGAGCGAATCGACTCAGGCTGTCGTCTGGGAATTGCACTTCCATGTCCATGGTTCCGTATTCAAGCAAGGCTATTATTGGGTGACAAAAGAGTGACAAATTTGGTCGTACCTCGTCAGCACAGGGATACGCAGTATCTGGCCTCGTAGTGATATCTCGTCCGAGAAAGAACGGCACAAAGACCAATGACGAGAATGTTCTTGATCTAGGGTCATTCAAGTTGAATCGACAGTGAGGTTTTACGAGCTATGCCATGAGCAAGAGGTGGGAGCCCAATTCAGTTGCACCATCATTGACAGTGATAATGATCGCTACAGCCTGGACGGCGAAGCGGTTACCCAAGTGGCCGGACTCGAGAGGTGTGAATGAATATTATAATTATCGACTTAAGGACTGGACCGGAATCTGTCAGCGAGATTTATACCAAAGTGGAGTACGCACATCGAAGCCCATGAACCTTTACAAAGGCAACGTCGGGACTCGGACCACTACAGCTTATCAGGTATCCCGTGCTCTTATGAGGTTGAAGACCATATTGACTTGGGTGGTCTACTAGCACGAGCAATGTCTGTACTCACCGCGTTGGGCGATGTGCTCCTTCGGCCTCCGTGAGTGTCTCTGAGTTATAAATTTTCTGCAGTTCGCGCCCAGATCTAGGTTGCTGAGGCTCGGATACAGACTGCTCCCCCAGTGTGTAGTGGCAGCCGTTCCCAAGGAATTAAATTGATCGATATCTGGTAGAGTGAAGTTCCGAGTAGTGGCTGTGCCAGGTTCTTCGTTTCGGTTAAATTCCATTTTTGGTGGATTTGGGGTACATGGCGAACGTTCACACTGCGCACGCCACGCAAACGTGCATTCATATATAGCTAGTGCAAGATGCTCTACCATCCCTGTTCCCGAGCACAGACATGGGTGGTTTGGTTACGACTCGCCATGCCCCTGAACTCCCGATTTCCCTTAAAGACGACAAAACAACCAATTTCCCCCATGAGATCTCTCAATACGACCGTCGCCGACGGCGCTTCTGGCGCGGAGCTGCCTTGCTCGCGCTCACTTTCCTGTTGTCCGCGAGCTATCTTCGACATGGACGCTGGCGCTGGTGTTCGACCTCATCACCCAAGATCGCGAACGCAGACCTTGGATTGCCCAAAGAAGTGCAGCGAGCATGGGCTGCTCATTCTCCATACTTCCCGGCTGCAGAGTACGAGGCACCACCTGCGCACTGCGAGATCGTTAAGGTATAACTCTACCATCGTTGCTTATTCTTGGTGTCTCAAAATGACATCTCGTCAATCTAGGTTAACTTGGTATGTTACCTGACTCATGGCTTGGCTTTGTTGTGACAGTGTGGCAGCTCCAGAGACACGGCACGAGATTCCCTACCGTCAAGAATTCGAAGCGGATAAAAAAGACTATGCAAAAACTTTTGAATGCGGGGTTCTACCTTGAGAAGGAGTACCAGTTTTTGAGAGAATTCGAGTGGGATTTGGGTGTTAACGACCTGCTTCCACTCGGCGCAACAGAGTAAGGGAGTTCGATCGATATTTCGTTCTTGTTGATCGAGGTCTTCCAGGGCTTTCGAATCTGGCATTCAACAATACTTGCGGTACAAGCACCTTGTCGATGACGACCAACTACCCTTTATAAGGGCCTCGGGCAGTGTGCGCGTCGTCGATTCTGCTGCAAACTGGACGCAAGGTCGGCATTTCTCAGGTTGCTGGCGACGCCGATCTGACGTGTTACATCAAAGGTTTCTCTGCTGCAAGCGGGCACGTGTACACGCCCAGCATATCGGTCATCATCTCGGAGGAGCAAGGCGTGAGTACTTTTACCTCTATCAACGTAGCCACTGATGCTGACTCTCCTCACGCCGAAGTCGAATAATACTCTCGACGATTCTATGTGTCCAGACGCGAAAAGTGACAAGAAACCGGGAAAAGCTTGGCGCGACAGGTTCACCCCGCCCATTGTGGACAGGATCAACAGGGCTGCACCAGGCGCGGAGATCGACAACAACGATGTCATAGAACTCATGCCGCTGTGTGCCTTTGAGTCACTCTTCCACGGAACCGCCAGTCCGGTTTGTGGTTTGTTCACTGTCGAAGAGTGGCTAGCACGTGAGTACTACGACGATTTGCTCAAATATCACAAGACTGGGTGAGTTACTACTATCTCGCCCTGGGTGTATTAGTAGTTGAGTGCTTCATGACAGCCACGGTAACCCGCAGGGTCCTGTTCAGGGTGTTGGATATGCCAACGAGTTGCTGGCTAGGTTGACCGGTCAGCCCGTCCAAGACAACACGTCCACAAACCAGACGCTTGATTCGTCACCGATCACCTTTCCCCTTGATCGTAATTTCTATGCCGATTTCTCGCACGACAACCAAATGGTCGGCATCTATTCTGCCATCGGACTCTTCCGTCCCGAGGAGGCGCCGACCTCCGATAACCTGGACCCGGCGCGAAAATGGCGAATTTCCAGGATGACACCTTTCTCTGGACGGATGATCACGGAGAAGCTGCAATGCAGCGATGGTGTGGAGTACGTCAGAATTCTAGTCAATGATGCGGTGCAACCGCTCGAGTTTTGTGGTGCAGACGCGGATGGACTATGCACGTTGAGTGCGTTCGTGGAGAGTCAGGCGTATGCGCGGAGTAACGGGGACGGCGACTGGGAGCGGTGTTTTTCCTCGTACTAGTGTTCAGTGGGCTGTTTTCCCTCTTGCACGTTGCTTGGACATATGCACATACGACATGTTTGTATTTTTGCTCTGAGCTGCCAACACAAGAAGCTTCTGGATCCGAGGATATCTCTCTGGCAGCGCAGCAAACAAGACAGTTCGTAGTACTGCTTGCTATTCAGGGGGTTTCTAGTTTTGGATACGACACCACTCCAAAGGGGGTGCACAGTTGTTTACGTGTCCAATGACACTGCACGCTCTTGTAGACGCTGGACTACATCTCTTGGTCCAATCAACCCAAAAAACATGCTCTTTGACGTGTCCGTGAGTTTTTTCACAACGCCTTTCGACACCAACGATAAACAACTACATCTCCAGCGAAAACTGTTTTCTCGCTCTGACCGCGTCAAAGGCGCTGATTTCCACCCCACCGAGCCATGGCTACTCACTGGTCTCTATAACGGCTCTGTGAACATATACAATCACGAGACTGGCGCTCTGGTCAAGACGTTCGAAGTGTCCAACGTCCCCGTGCGTTGCGTCAAGTTCATCCCGCGCAAAAACTGGTTCGTCGCTGGCTCGGACGACTTTCAACTCCGCATATTCAATTACAACACGCACGAGAAAGTCACCTCGTTCGAGGCGCATCCGGATTATATCCGATGTCTTGCGGTGCATCCGACGGCGAGCATCGTATTGACGGGTAGCGACGATATGACGATCAAGGCTTGGGATTGGGACAAACAATGGAAATGTATTCAGGTCTGTCCATTCTTTTCGTCTTGCAAAAACCCTTTGAGCGTATGTGGGTGCGAATGTCACTTTGTCCCTCTTGGTGTGATAGGTTTACGAAGGCCACACGCACTACATCATGAACATCACCTTCAACCG
>QFES01002140.1:0-11564 GCA_003316375.1 Tylopilus plumbeoviolaceoides
CTTCTGGTTTCGGTCTTTTTATCACCGAGTATGCCTTGGAATAGGACGATAAAGTCGTTGCAACGTTGCACTAGCCTGAGGCTCTCTCCGGGCTGGCTGCTAAACGTCCGAACTCTTAGTCCTGAAGCTGCCAGATTCCGAAGTGACCACCGTATTCGTTGCAAGCCAAGGTAATGGTTGCGTTGACGTGGTCATATGCTCATCAATCTTGGTGAAGAAGGGATCCAGGATGCACTCACAACCTCTGAGGTGAATTTCTGAGGCGCTTCACACGTTACAAAGGAAGCGGTGAGGTTCTTCCGGAAGAGAATAAGCCAAAGGGAGGACGATCGATTCAGTTGTCGTCGATGGTCTGCATCCGTCCGACGCCTGGAACCGTGTACTATAACGCTGGGTGAGTGGTCTCTAAGTCATGTCTAATCAAAATACTGATGTGCATTGCAGTAAATTTGGTAAGTTATCATAACCTCGTAGGAGGTCGTCGATGAACTGACCCGATGATGTCAGTTCTCGAAGCCCTAAGCGAAGCCCTAGCAGAAGAGCTGGAACATCAAGGTATCTTCCTTCCTCAGGCTACTATGTATATATTTCCTGCTGGCATGTCTCGGTTGATAAGTCCCATCGCATCAGGCCCATTCCGCACCAATGGTCCCTTCACTTAACACCATGGTGATCGATTATTCTTCCCGCACAACTTCGGTTGGTATTCTTGATCATCTACTTATGGCTCTCAACGTTCAACGTTCAACGGCTCCGTTCGCTTCCGGTTCGGAAACTTGAATACGGCCCTGCACACTTACAAACGAAGGCAACCGTGCCCCAGAGTTCCATTCTACATGTCAACTTTGTTTGTCAGGAGTGTGAACGATTCTTGAAGGATCATCAGTCCTCGAGTCTCAAAACGCGCGGCCTCGTGTGCGGTTTTCTATATAATGGTATGCTCATCCCGGGTGATTATTGGTGACCTTCCTTATTTTTCTCCAAGTTCAGTTGCTTACATTCGCTTTGGAGACAATAACGAGCTCTGAGTGGTGTCAATATGTAACCCCTGTAGTCTATATAGTAATCGTACACTATCTACAAGCCGAATAGTGGCTGATTCCGGGAATACGAGACAAAAACGTACACAACATCACATACCGCTACATGAGTAAAAAAAGGTGAATTGCATTCGTGCGTGTCCTTCAAGTGTTCACGACCCTTGCGGGCATGAATGGCAGCCACTCAACTTGAAGGGTATTGACGTATCAGAGGCTAACGAGTCTTACGGTCCATGTTGCCTTTGCTGCCCATGAGACCCCGACCCATCCGGGTGGACCATCCCAGAGACGCTAGAGAGGTACGCCCCCCAGTCGCTCACCCTAACCAGTTTCTCGTCAACACCGACAAGATAATCGTCAGGCAAAGAAGGGACGCACCCAAACCCAGTCGGCGCAGAAGACCACATCGCAATTGTGTCCGGGTCCACGTCAAACATCCCGTTTGTATGCATCATCGACGGCTGCACGCTACCTGCTACAGTAGGGTCAATATATGCTTGAAGATTGTTGGTGGTGGCTTGGGTGGTACCATCATGACCATCCGCGCTGTGCGTTTGTTGTGTAGCCAGACTCCCATAGGGACTCGACATCTGGTCGAAAAATAGGTTGTCGATCGAGTACGCGTCGCCGGGGGCAAAGTTGTGACCCGTCATTGGTGGGGGTTCAGGATTCGTATGTTGTTGGGTGGCACTAGGTAGTGACGAGAACCAAACGTCGGAAGAGTGTACCGACCCTGACGTCGACGGAGGAGATACGGCCCTTTGGAAGTTTACCTGTCCGTGCAGAGGAAGCCGCCCTAGATCGTTGCTATAGACGGGTAAATGGTAAGACTGAGGAGGCAGTGGCGGCGGAGGTTGCTGCGAGCGAGATTGCTGTGCCTGCGGGTAGGCGTCGCGTGTGACCCGACGAGATCCGGCGATTGCCCTAGGAGACTCCTTTGGCGTAGGTAATGACCGTAAAACCTGGGCGGGACTGTCGGAATCCCTCTCGCGTTTCGTCCCTCCTTGAGGGCTAGGTTGAGGGAGAGGAAGATCCCCAACCGAAGCGAGCTCGTAAAGAATATCCCTACAACGTCTCAGATGAGAGATAGATCAAGCTCCTGGATGATCACAAACCAGAGTCTTCCTGCGGTATGCGACCTGTGCAAAAGTCAACAGCTCAGTATGTGCTATAGTCACATTTAAGAAAGTATATAACAATCATACCGGTTCTCACAGGACTTCAAAAGCCCCATACACTTGTGCACATCTGCCATCTCCTTTGATGGATCCGTAGACAACCCAGAGCGCTTCCCTCCCCAAATGTTAAGCAAAAGCACGATCCCAGCGGTAAAGGCTTGCAGCTGCAAAACCAATCAGTAACTTCGTAAGGGGACGAAGAATTCTTACTTGTAAAAAAGGCGCATATCCGTGCACATGTGCACGCTTCCGGTATATGTCAATGACATGACTGGACGACCGAGCAGCATTAGTACAGATGGCAAGGGATGGGAAGGAAAGAGGGGAGGGTTTCCGAGGAGACGGTATGAACGGTCGATGAATGGAAATCTGGACGTAGTAATAGTTCGCATATAGCGCGGTCGATTGCATGAAGAAGGGCGAGCTTGTATCCCGAGCGGGGTCCCAGCGCACTGTACATAATGTCAGCCAAGGGTACACAGTATACTCGTCACTTACAGTGATCCGGGACCTCATCGATCCATTTGTTCAGCGAAGAATCGAGTTCCGCTACGATGTGTTGTTCCCACTGTGGGCCGACGAATCCCAGGAGGATTTTTGATTTGTTGATGGAATACTGCACGATATCGTCGGTTGTAAATAACGTGGCAGACAAAGATACATACAATTGTCCTATGAGCAAACGAAAGAATGTTGTTCAGTTTAAGGAAACTGATGAAGAAGGAGATCGTTGAAGGTTTTTCGGGGGGTTGCTTAAACGCTTGCTGTGGATCAGGATGTTCCCAGTATTCATCATCGCAGTCAACAGGGAAATCGAGATCGAAACTGCAAAAGATCGATCGATAAGCAGAACACAAAAGTAAAGGTCAACCTACTCCTCATCTTGGATAGCACATGGCCGACCCAGCGACGAGCTCATCTGACGATCATACAAAACAAGCACCCTAGGTTGGTGTAAGACCCTTGTAAGAATGTGTCAAAGGAAAACTTGGACGGCTTACCAAAATGCCCTCCTCCACAGTTCACCCTCTACGGAAGGCTGCTCGTTGTACGATTTGCGGCGATGAGCCCCGACATCTTGTGCGAGACGGATTCCTATCCCAACAATCGTCCAGCATGCTTGAGGGGCTGACGTCCCCTGTAAGAACAGGACACACAACTACGATCGTGGAACTCAACCAGTCAGCCAAAAAAAAACGAAAGGAACACCTACACAATACGTCTGCAGGTCCTCCAAGCACGGCGGTCCGAGTAACGTCCTCCTCACCATCTGCACTTGCTCAAAGTATTTCCATCCCGCCGAGTGTTCCACCACTCCGCCTTCAACATTATCCAGGAAAACGCGAGGGTCATCCGAGTAACGTGAAGCTACAGCGCACACCAAAAGGTAGACGGCACCAAATGAGGAGTTATGTAAATGATCACCCTGCATGATATTGCGCTCAAAGGTGGGTCGGTGTAGGAGAGGTGCCAAAGGGTTGGTGTGAACGAAATAGAGGTCCACAAGCTTCATTCCGAGCTCTTCGTCAGGGAACATGTATTTAGGTTCCTGGATGTTCCTCGCCGCACGCTCCCACTTGAGAGATGAGATATGTGTAACGCGAACAGAACTGTACACTCTTACCGGAAAACACTCGTCGTCGATGGAACGAAACATACGTCTCGGAATCTCTTTCGTCCCGGTCACTTCCTTCTTCAGGTCTATTGCCTTGCGTACAAGCATAACGCCACTCGACTTGCCGAAGAACCGCGTCTGCCAATTACTCAAGTCCAAAGACTGGAGACGTTCGGAAAGGCGGAGCGTGATAACATTTTCATCATCACTCGGTACGAGATCTTCGAGGGGGGTATTTGCGCTGCCATAATTGGCGGACGTGGCGTTCATCACATGCGTTGAGGTGGATGCCCCCATGTTACCCTTCCGCCAGGTCTCCCGATCTATCCGGCCCCCACCAAGCTCGTTCGAGAAATCGGCATCTGGACAGACCTAACATTGTCGGGGTGGAGAAGGTCAAAAACGGTATCGGGACCAGATTCGATGGATAACCTTACCTTTTGGAGCAACTTCTCCATCTTTTCGAGCCTATTCTCCAGACTTTCGACATAACTGTAACAGGGCGAGACGTGGATTAGCCAGTGCTCGAAATAGGGCGGTAGAGAAATATACCCTTTTGGAGGGCCACGTTTCTACAACGAAGACGGCGTCAAATCGTGGGCGCTAACACGGGGCCGGGTACCACCGACAAGTGAGTACATACCTTTGCAGCCTCGACATAGGTACACTCGAAGTTGTATGCTATGCAGTTGGAGCATCGGTTTCCCGGCATCTGGCTGCCATCGCCTTCAAGTACCATATCGCAACTGATCAGAAAATTTCGCGGAAGAAAGGCCCGGAGAGCATCATGGTGCTTACATCGGACTATAACACACAGGGTCACGAGTAACGGCAATGTTGCAAGGAATCAAAAGCGGAATGGCGTCAGTGACCACGATCGTTACTGAACACGTCAGGGAAACACGATACCAACTCTTCTTGCGGCGGCATGTGTCACATGCTCGTTGGACTCTGCGCTTTTTGCTATCAGGAACGGTGGCTGACGAGTTCTCTAGGTCGTCGTAGTCCTCCTCGGCGGAAGACATGGTCGAAATTTGACTCTGTGTCGTCCCTCGACAGCCTCGAGAAGCGATGCGTATGGCACAGAGACTTGGTGGGAGATTAAAACAGAATTACACACAGCCTCCACTGGATCCCATCGATACTTGCCAATTAGTTGCCGGCGCTGACGGTATTGAGACGGCAAGTCGTCCCATGCCGTCTCGATTCCCACCATGCCATCCAATCGCCACCCTGGTTCCGCTGAGCATGGCATGCTTGCAGCCGAGATCATCCAGCGCATTGACCCGCAGACATAGGACCGTATCAACAAGAACATTATTATGATTAAAAACAGCGGCGTCCTCCCTACAAGCGTACGATAACCAGCGCACGATCCAGAGATACAAAAAGTATAACAGCGAGACGCGTAAAGCTACCATATATATAAAACAGCATGCAAAAAAGCACGACTAATCCGAGGTAAAGTGAAAAATGAAAAGGACCTCCGTGGAAGAAAAGAGAGCCTAGTAGGACCTTAGAAAGCTATATACTAGCGAGGTTGACTATTGGTACATCATAAGTGGAGTGTGGGGATATGTGGAACTACTCAAAACATGTGACTGGATGAGAGCGGATAAGCGTAAAGTGATAATACGGATACGGACACATGCAACCAATGGTATGAGGGGGAGGACCAAACCAACTCACCAACCCGAATCCCAGAGGAGCTGGTCACATATAGTGAACACGCATATGCTAGTAGGGAAAACAGCGACAGCAGACGTCAATGTAAAACGAGGCATGAGATCAACAAGCAAAAGAAGTTCCGCACGATGTGACGACCGAAAACGAGGTGATGCAACAACAGAAAAGTGCAAGATGACCAGATAATTAGAAGATCCGATGTGACAGGCCAGAAGCTTGTCGAAACGTAGCATTTACCACCCAGAATAGTGGTAGTCGTCCAAACTCCGGTTGCGTGCCATGGCGCGACGCCTTTGTTCGTCCCTGTCTTGTGCTCCCGCAGCTCGCGCTGGGGTGTCCCTGATGCCATCACTGCTGGTCGAAGCCAGTGGTCGCAGGCCGCCTAACCCTTGATTGGACCTCCGCGCAACGAGGGCGGGATTGGTGTTGCTGCTAACTTGACGTTCCCAGAGCAATTGTCGGCGCATACTTTCCGACAGCTCCGTCTTCAGCATCCGTCGGCGAGTAGTCCTAGGCGTCATCGGCAGTGTAGGTGCGGGGAGATTATATGGATGGCCGAGCGGAATAGGTGCCGTGGCCGAGCTCAACACGCCTGGTCCCACTTCCATAGCAACAGGCTGAATGACATGAGACGATGTGCTCCGTTCCGAAGTTCGGCGTGACATCAACGCCTGCAGCTTCTGCTGAGCAACGCTTTGTGATATCTGAATTTTGTCATCCACATCGTCACCGCTGTCATCTTCCATCTCCTGTTCCTTGGGTGGCCCCTTGGGGCGATAACCATTTTTCTCGCTCTCTTGCCGCCTCACAGCAGACGAAGATGGTAATTGCGAACTGCTGATAGCAGTGATTTGTGCTGCCATCGGGAGCGCAGCCGCGCTCTTGCTCGTGGACAATCGTGGAGGAGCATACGCGCTGCAACTCCTTTGTGGTGTGGGGGGATGCAGGGGGTGCGGGTACTGGCGTGAGATGTCAGCTGACGATCGACTGGCCCGATACGGATGGTTCGGTGGGAAGATGATAGGGTTGGGGTTCATCAACTGTGACAAAAGGCCTGACTGCGTGCGATTGAGGTTCGAGTACGAACGCTTGGGGACTTTGGAGAACAGCTCGCGCTGGCGTTGTGCTTCCAGTGCAGCTTCGCGCAATCGATCCTCCTCTGCCTCGCGTGCCTTGTCCTCTGCGTCCATCTCCTCTGAGGCCCACTCTTCAGAGTCTTCCCCATCCGTTGTTTCATATTCTTCCGAAGACGAGTTGTCTACAACGATCTTCTTCCGCGATTGGGGGTTGGGATTTGCATTTCCGTTTACGTTGCGCGTCGCATTCGCTTTCACGTTGTCATTCAGTGCATTGTTTCCAGCACCGATAGGACCACCAAATCCTTTGGGTATAACGGGAGGGTGCGCCTGTAAGGGAGACACCTTGGACGGTTGAATTGCCGTGAATCCATTGACCACGGAGGAAGACTTTGCATGGCCCTTGTCTGTCGAACCATTCGCTGACCTTGACCCATTCGAGGATCCCGAGCCGATATTAAATGTAGCACCCTTCTTTTCCGGACGTTCCGGTTGGATATGCTGTTGCTGCTGTGCCGACAGCTTCCTGACCATCGATGGCGCAACATGTTTTGCCGAATGTGACCGCTTCACCACGGGGCGCTTCACAACCTCCTTTCCCCTTTTCGGCTTATTTTGGCGACCTTGTGCCAGATGTCTCGCCCCAGCCCCTGCCGCAGCAGTTGTCGATCGTCGATCATCTTCCTCCTCGTCTTCCCCTCCTTCGTGATCATCCTTGTTTTCACCACCCTCGTCCACCTCAGTGAGGACACTATTCACCTGGCTCGATGTGGCGCTGCTCGCGGCGAACAAATCAGATGGGGACTTTCCACTCGCGGTTGAGCCATCTCCCCTTTCTGAAGAGGCATCTTCAGGGGATTGCTGAAGGAAAAATCGACGATCCAACTCCCGGGCTAGTGGATCGGCATCGGCATTAACAGCCCGGTAATGGGACGATGACAGCTCTCCGAGGGCAAGCGAATGTGGCGGCTGTGATCGGTGTTGTGTATGCAATTCCGCGGAGGGAGCTGCTGGCCGGAGCGCGGGTGGAGGTAAAGGGGGTGAAAGGAATGTGGTCGGAGGTTGTGGAGCGCCTGGTGTATCATTATATAATATTGGCGTCGTCGGCGGGGTCGGGTGCGGAGTCGGATTGACGACGATGACACGGGGAAACGGTGTCTCCGCAGTCGTGGGTAGTTGAACAAGTGGCAGGTTCAGATCATCCGATCGAAATGGCTGTACTGTTGGCGGAGGCGTTAACAATACTGCCGTCGTTGCGGAAGCCGGAGTTGGCTTGCAGTGGGGAATAATGACATGGTTCGGTAACATGTCAACGATCAGACGACCGACGCATGGCGTTGACTTGCCGTGGGTGGATGAACCGAGAGGGAGGGCCGACCCTGGACCATGCGGAGATATTCGTGGGCGTCCCGGCATTGACGGGGGAACCACGGAGGTCAATGGGGGTGGCAACGGTGATGGCGACGCCTGATCAGAAGGTGACGGTAAGCCGGATGAACGAGCTACAGGAAAGGCAAACGGTATGTAGTGAGTGATGACTAAATTGAGCCATACTGTACAGTTTTAGGAACACGCGCTTACCCGGGAGTTTGGGTGACACCTTCTCGTCTGCATGGGCGGGGAAGTACGAGGAGCGGAATCGCTCATCCTTTGGGTGAGGTGTAGTCGATTCTGGGGTGGGCGGCTGGTAAGAGAGTTGTGCCTGAACGAGCTCGCGATACCACAGCCGCCAAGAGATGTTCTCTAGGCGGCGGCCATCTGTGACGGACTCCTTACACTTTGTGAAGACTGATAAAAGAGAGGAAGTCAGGGATGGTGTTGAAATGGGGGGTGGTAAGACGGCACACCTGTCCAGAGACCGTAAAGCGCGTCTTGACCCTGGAGATCCCTGACCGCCTCTGTGGTGAGGGAGAGGATGGGGACGGGAAGTGTGGCCAGCATGGGTTACCAGAAAGGAGTGAAGGATGCGGGATTGCCACGATAAATGAGAGGGATGTATAATCAATCCTTTGGAAGCGGAAGAAGGCAAGCCAAAAAGCACAAGTGCAGGAAGGCTCTGAATCCGTTGAAAGTGTAGCAATCACGGTTCGTTGATGAGGTCCTAGGTCCGTTCAGGACGGGGGGGGTGTAGCCCTGCGAGATGGGCTTGTCGTCGATGGCGATGGCGACGACGGGGAGGCCGTGTACGCTGTGGTGAGAGAAGGAGGCTGGATGACGAGACAGCCTTGTGAGTCGAGCAGCTGGCGTCGACTTACAAATTACTCCCGTGTATAGCTAAACTACAACTTCGGCCCGACAGAAATAATTGTTTTTTATTAATATTCGGACAATTGGATTGGACAATTGGATTTCCAAATTGTGGCCAGTGGCTGGCTTGCTGCGCTGTCCTGTTTTCGTTGTGCTCCGTCGACCCGCTTCTGGATCGGAACAGCTCGCTTTCTGGTCATGCGGTTGGTCACGCGTGACTCCGTCAGCCTAGCCCGGGCACACCCCACATCGGCTCCTCGAAACGTAATATCTCTGCTCTCCTCGGAAGGCATGCATTACTTTCCGACTCCTCCCGCCCTATCGTAGATCGTCTTAATCGATAACTCTCCGAGCTCTACATGGACAATGTATCTAGGAATTTGCTTTTTCCTTGTGCCACGGACCGCTCGAACAATACTTTACCTGGCTCAGTGGAACGATCACGATACCAGACACGTGCTAAATGCAGCCCGTCGTGTCCAGCTATCGGAGAATACCGTGAGACAGTACAAGGACCTTGTTGCAAGTAAGCAGCACCCACATATAGATTTATTCAAGTTGACGTTGACGCTCATGATTCGAACCTGCAAGACATGACTGGAACTTCATTTCGCTCCCGTAGTTGAAGCGAAGCTCGTTGACAAAATCGGACGAACGTGGCTGCACAACGTGGACCGCTAACGCAGATTTGGAGTGGAATGTGGCAAGGGGGTACTTGGGCGTGGGGAGATCCGAGATCATGACCGCTGCGCCGGATCTGAGGTGAGGCGCGGCCGCCTCTTCATGCCGTTGGGACCTCACAACAATAATATTACGAAGTGTGGGGTAACGCTAGACCCGACATCGCCTCAACAGAGAGCCGATCGAGCGATGGAAGCGTGTCAGAAGCAGAATTCCAAGCTGTAGCGGGCCACTCCGAACCTAGGTACCTGGGCCAACCCTACATGTTCCATTCTTCAAATGGAAGGCGCCAAACAACTTGAGCTGGACCTGTGTCGATGATTTGTTACCTACACGCTTTGGTGCTCAAGGCGCGGGCGCTAGCGGCAACTGCCCTTGATAGCGAGACGTCATTCGGCAAGCCCCCCACATTATTGAAACGCCATCCCCCCGCAACTTACAACTTACAACCAACTCACCAGATATCTATATGCATTGTGCCACCTCACACTTCGTCATTCTGCGGTAGTCTCTTCAGGTACGGTAATAAGGCTGAATATAGGTCGAAACGATTGATGATCGATGATCATCATGCCTAACCTGGACCTCAATGTTGGAGTTCCATGCCTCTGCCAGTGCCTGGAACGGAATGGAATTAGGAACGGAAAAGGAAGCTTGGTGCCAGAATGTTCTGCATGAAACGCGTCAAATTTGGCTGTCAACGTGTGTATAGCAAAGGCGCAGGAATGCTGCGTGCAAGCCCCAATGGAGATCTCTCGATCCACAGACAGCCTCGTCTCGAGGGGAGTCATCACGGTATCATTTTACGAACAGAAGGGAACCCACATGAGGGCTAGGGTAACCTAGTAGCCTTGGCTGCTACATCGGGGCCAATCACCACACGTGATCGACGAGCTCGTGTAGGTGTATGAGGGACCACCGAAACCAGCCGAAAGCCTGCCAAACATGTCAAATTGGTTCACTGCCGTGCCATGTGTTGCAGCTGTCAAATTTCAAGGTTCTAACGAACTAAGGGGAGGATATACATAAACGCACAAAATTACGTTTAGAAGGCCACTTGTGTCGGGCATCACGTTGCTAGGTGATGAGGGGCGACATGGAGAAGTCAAACTGAGGTCCGGTCTAAGTAGCATGCAATCTGCAGTGTATCAGACGAGACACGTTTCGGCAGGTTGTGACCTTGATAAAAATACACTCTAACTCACCGGAGATTATTATAAATGGTCGGTCGTCTTGGTTTCATTGTCAACAGTAAAAGCGAGACTTATAAGGGCGCAAGAAAGTCCCGAGCCGAACTTGGTCCAAGACCCCGAATCCGAGATTCACGAAGCGAATAGAAGAGATCCAATGATGGACGGAACTTCCCAACAAACGCATGGTAGGATCATTGATCATTATAGAAAAATGGCTATCAACTGGCGAAGGTTTTTGTAATTCCGTGGTGGTCACTGGTAAGACGAAGGCCAGACGTCCCGACGGCTTGGACGATTAGCCCTCAAAATAGATCACTGAGTGACAGGTGAGGCTGCGAAGCTAACGGACTGCTGAGAATGTACCTTTTCTGTCCGAATTCACTGGCAACCGTGGTCAAGCGTAAGGCCTGAGATGCGACTCATTAGCTGTCGAGGCCGTCCAGATTCTCGCAAACCTCTTCACTGGCAGCCATAATGGAGGAACTTCGGAGGAAGTACATACTTTTCACATGGAAAAGTCCTGAGTCAAGGCGTTAACTTGCATCCATATGCATGCTAATTAGCTTGCGCCATCATACTCACACGCTACGGAACTTGCCAAGCTGGCCATTCAACGTTGCAACACTAGGCCGAGAACATTCAAGTTGGTAATGAACAAATTCCGGTCGGAACCTCACGTTGCCCCAGTGGGTTTAGACAGTACTACTAGTAGATGGGACGCCGCATCGATCCTTGGCCGTCGGAGCGCCCCTCAATGATTTACGTGTATCTGGGTCTGGACTCGGAGGAGTCTACTGGTGAGTATCACCCATCTATTCTGCTTGCACTTCATTATGGTACCAGGTTTT
>QFES01002148.1:0-13556 GCA_003316375.1 Tylopilus plumbeoviolaceoides
TGGTAAGGATGTTGGTAGGACTGGAGCGGTAGGTAGCGGAGCGTTAGAGGAACTCCCGGAAGGAGAGGAAAGCGGGCTAGGATGTAGTAGGGATGAGAGAGAAGGTGATGATCGTGTAGGAGAAGGTAGCGGAACGTTGGCAGGTACAACGGGAGAGGGAAAAGACGAAGGTAGGGGGGTAAGTGGTGAGAGAGGAGATAGAGGAGCTAAGGGAGATAAAGAAGATGGTCCGGACGGTTGAGGCTCAGATAGATATGGTCGTCGGGGTGACGACTGGAAAAATCCGCCCGGAACTGGAAGTGAGTCGAGATCGAAGGGATCAGATGGGTTTTGTTCCTGCAGCGCAGGAAGCTGCTCAGGGACAGTAGGAATATGCAGCGAGTTGACAGGTGACTGTCCGGACGTTAGCAACGGTGAATTTGAAATCAGTGAAGGCATTCCGAAGGATTCCGGTGTGCCTATCCATGTGTGACGCGCCCTGTCAGGAGTGACAGGTGTCAAAAAATCGGAATCTTCGGAAAGACTGAGTTCCTGGAACTGCGCACGGAGCTGCTCGAGCTCTGTGTGTCGAGGATTAGGTCGAAGTGTCCTTCTAGACAACTCTGTAGAGTCCCTCGTGGTGGGCTCCAGTTGAAGGGATGTAAGGGATCCTGAAGGACAAGTCCAACTAGGTCCTTAACAAAAGAAATGATCTAAGGGAACGATAGGTTTGTCCCTAAAGAGACTCTTGATGAGTTGGTGAAGGAGGGGACCCAAAGACAGAAGAGTCCGGATGGTCCTAAGGAGGTCCGGACCTCAGAAAACCAGGAGTGATGGACAGAAAAGGACTTGGAAGGCTTCGAGGACGATGAGAGGCGAACGACGATAGATGGACAACGGTTGTCCGGTGCGTAGAAAGTGACGACTGGTGTGACCACTGCGGTCGGAACGGATGCGGACGTGACGGATGGTAGTAGCGGACGTGATGGACGGTAGTAGCGGACGTGGTAATACGGCGGACGACGATGAGGACGATGAGGACGAACGAAAGGACGACGAGCAAAGTGTGATCAATGCTAACGGGCGCAAGATGCATTCAAATCATCTGACAAACAGTTTATAGTCCGGAGCATACTCCAGACTGCCATAACAACACCAATTTGAAATAAGTATGACAGGACCATATGATGGAGTGTAAGTACCTCGTGCCTCACACGTCGAAAACCATAAGGAACTAGCCAAGATGTCCAAAGTCATAGAATAAAGTGGTCACGAACCTCAAATGACATTCCGGTGCGACGCGGACTGTTGCGGACAAAGGACAGGACATTCCGGACGATTCCTGTAGGAGCGGACAAGCGGACAATGACGGACAGTGGATGGACGTGACGTGGGTGAATAGGATCACTAAGGACATGAGTGACGATGATAGGGAAGTCGTGTAGAGGTCATAGGATAGGTCCTACAACCGTAAGGAACAGTAGTTCCTTACAACGGTGTAGGAGTTCGTAACTCTCTACGGTTGAAACCCCGTCTTTCACAGGTTTCCGGGTCGTCATCCCAGATCAATCCGTGTCAATCCGTGTCCGATCCGTCCTATCCGTTCGTATCCGTTCGTATCCGTTCTGGGTTTCCGCGTCCGGGTTGTCCGGACTTGTTGCCGTTGTATATTTCACTTCGGACATCGCGCGCCGGGGCTCTAGGCCTTTGCCGCTGTCACTGCCATACTATAGAGGCAGCCCTCATTATTTTCCTTCGCGTCTGACAGGGATGACAGGGTCCCTGGAAGTTTTCAGGTAGCATTTCCAATAGCTACATCCTACTTAAGAGCCTGTCTAGCTAGGAATAGACCATCTTCTTGCAGTCTGAAGGTCACCTGCCCGTGTGCAGGTTCGTCTCCGAGTCGTTTCCCTTCCCCTTTTCCTTCGTCTTTCCCATCCGTTTCCGGATCCGTTTCCGGGTTTCCGTGTCCGTGTCCGGACTTCCGTTTCCGTGTTTCCCGCGCTCCGGATTCTCTTGCCCGCGCTCGAGATAGGTTTGGAAGCAAACCCTCTCTCTTCTATCCTCTTCAGAACCCCTGGGACGAGTTATACTCGCATCCCACACTGACTAACTTTCTTACAACGGTCTGCTGGATCAAGAAACCCTTCGCATCCCAATAAATCAATGGTCCATCTGGGGGGGATGTACTAGACGGACCTGGCTCGAAAGGACTGATCCTCGAGGCGAATGGACTTGCGACTTGGACCTTCGTCCATTGTCTTGTCCTCGCCCCAATCGAGCACTTCATCCTGTTCATAGTATTGAGCCTCCATCACGGCATCCTCCTGCGCGAGCAGGTGGTCCACATGGGTGGCGGAGGTTACTTCCCTGTTTTCTGTCATCACCACATCCGCAACATGGGTGGTTGGGAGCAAGTCCACGACATTGGCTTTCGCCTTCCCTTTGCCCTTATTCTGCTGGGGCTTAGCATCTTTTTGTGCTTGTTTTTTATATTGTGGTTTTTGTCCGTTTGGACGAACATAGTCATCCCGGTGTTCGGAGGTGATATGACCACCTCCACCACATTTTGCACATTTTTCTTTTTTAGCATCGCCCTTGGAGTTATTAGCTCCATTTCCGGAAGGTTGCTTTCTTTTCTTGTCCTTTATTGCCTTGTTTGCCTTTTTGTCCGTAGACGAAGGCGGCATTTGAGGAAGAAGAGAAGAGGCGACCCTCCTCAGCATAAATCATGGGTACTATCTCAGTCATAGTGAATTGGGCAGCCGTTTTTGTGTGGACCGCAGTGGTGACAACTCCAGAATATTCATCTGGTAGGGCGTTGCACATGATCATAGTGCGGAGATTTTGAGTTAAATCTATCCCCGCAGCCGTGAGTTCGGAGAACAGTGTCTCCAAACGACCAATTTGTGAGCCCATCATGACTTCGCTAGAAGTGATTGCACACCAGTTGAGTATCTGGGAGAAAAGATGGAATTGACCGGTAGGACTGGTTGGTGCAAATTGAAGCCGAATAGCGGCTAGGGTTCTGGAAGAGAGAGATACATCGTTACCTCCATATTCTTGGACCACATGGATCCGGATAGCATCGGTGACATATAGGGAGTTATCCCATTTGCCTGCATGTCTGAATCCCTCCAGTCGTCTTGTTGTGCGGCGGCAGCCGGTAAGGTCTGCGTTCCGTTTGCAATTCTCCAGACTTTGAGAGTCATCAGGTAAGATCTGATGGTTTGTAGCCAGGTGGAGTAGTTCTCCTTGCCAGTCAAAACGATGACGTTCTTGGTAACACCAGATTCGGATTTAGACATAGCTATTTTATAAAAGACCAAGTATTAGTTTAGGAATAATTGTTTGATCAGGAATATAAGGGGGTCCGAAACACCAAGAAACATACAGTCCATAATGGTTCGAAACTTGTTGTTCCATTTCCAGAAAGCGAAGTTCTTCAAACCAATGATAATTGGGGATTGTAACCCCATTAATCACGGCTTGTTTGACATCGCATCTGCTATATGGAATAACAACCATCTTTTTATGAATACAATTTAAATCATTGAAAGAATAAAGGAAGCGTTCATCTGGAAGCACGTGGCTTCGCGGGATGTCTGTCGCGTAAAGGCCTCGAGCCAAGATTGGGAGAGGGAAGACGTCTGAGACGTCTTGCTCCATGAACGTTCCTAACCCTTTTAGGGTCTGGAGCCATGGCGTCAGCTTCAGGCGACTCTTCTCAAGCTCGCTTCGCTGCCCTTTCATCCAGTAGAGAGTTGCGTAGTTCATACGCGACCACTCTTTCATCCTGGAGATCCCTTTCAAGGAAGTGAATCCTTTGCTCAAGGTCAGTGACCTCCCGCCGGAGTGCAGTGTTCTCGTTTGTTAGATCTCCGTTAGAGACCTCGAGTTCACTTAGAGCATCTTGGAAACGCTCTTCTGCACTCCTGCAGATTTCGTTAGCTTCCTCACGAACCAAAGGATTAATGAATCTAGTAAAACGCCTTCTCCTCTCTTTACCCAGATTTCTGTTCCAACGGTGGGTTCTTGGAACATCATAGAATGTGTCCCATCGTCCCCATATATCATACGGCATGTCGTTAGGATCAATGAGATCCGCGACATTGACCATTGGATTTGGCCAAGCCATATGACTATATTCATTGCCACTGGGAACCCATTCGAACCCCTCGCAATGCAAGAGATTCTCATGTTCGTTGGCTCCCACGACAACGAAACCGTTATCTTCTAACATCGACGCAAGTGATTCTCCCTCATAAGTTAATAAACCTATATAGCCATTTTCTCCTTGGGACCCATCACTGATGTTCTCGAAAATGTCCGAGAGTCGGACTATGGAAACTCTAGCCTTTCGGCCAGTTGTTCCTTTGTGTGCGTCAGGTCCCCAGATACCCTCCTTCTCTCTAATCCCCGCAAAGCGTTCACCAAGATAGGTGTCCGCTGTGATCTGAGCATGGGGTCTCGGTTCAACTTCTTCTGTGAGGATCTCGAGAAGACATTGGTGGTGGAGTGTCTGGTTGGCGTAGTTGGACATATTCTGGTGGAGGAGGTAGATTAGCGACTGCTCCGATGTCAAACACCGGTTGAATCGCCTCTCTTAGGCCTTGTTCAAGTTCATGGGCGTTAGCCCTTATGTGCCTAGGCACTTCTCGAACTTGAACCTCGGGTTCCTCTATTTGGTCAACTCTCTGCATTCGATGTCTCCATCGTCTGAGATGAGCTGCCAAATCCTGATTGCGTCTTTGCTCAGGACCATTAGGTCTGAGATTGGCACCCCCTTGAGCTCTTTGTCCCCTTAAGGGACGAGCATAGGGTGGAGGATCCACTATCACTAATCTTCGATCGTTGCCATGATCCCCATAAGTGGGTGGCTCGAAGAGTATATCATGGGTATCTAAGTCTCTGCGACGTACCGTTAGAATTCGGTTTGGGTCGTTGAGTAAAAGGTTATTGGTTCCTGGTATAGGAATAACCTGATATCCCAAGGTATAAAGTGCGTTAGCAGTCCGTACTTGGATGCCAATCTGGCATCCATTCGCGGAAGAAAGATGGAAAATGATAAAGACAAATGAATGTCCCATCAGTACCATGCCTGCGGACATAGTCCATTCGGCAGCCCAAGTCCTCGTTAAAACGAAGACAAGGATGTTGAGCATGATCCATAAAGGACTCAGCCCTCCTGGTATGTTGAGCATGAAAGCAGGAAAAGGCATCGTGAAAACGTATGACTTATAGATCCTTAGCAATCAGGGCTCATAACCTATTGAAACTGGACTATGGAATGTCCTTGTTCCAACAGCAGCAGCACAGGATAATCAGTGGGAAGTACTCACTAATAGAACGTATAGAGGCAGAGAGGAGTAGCTGTGGTAAGACGATCTGACTTGTAGGAGTGCAAGAGCGACTTAAGATTGTGGGACTAAGTCCCTCTCTTATATACTACAGGGTTTGTTTGTATCTATTATGTACTATTACCCAGTATAGAGTATCCATGGAACACCATGGAACATCACAGAATGATTTATCATCATATGATGTCATGCGCAGCATGTGCTGACTGATCATCTTATCATATGAGTCATCATCATCATGTCATCTTGATAGATAAGAGTCTAGACCTATGTCGTCATAGATAAGACGTTCTAGAGTCTAGACCTGCTTAGTCATCATGGATTTCAACAATGACATCGATGTCGAAGGTTTGCATTCTTTTTTGATCATCCTTCGTTCTTATCTCAATCCTCTCGATTGGTGGATAGCTGTCAAGAGTTGAGCTTCACGACCCGAGCCTGCTAAGTCGAAGATGGCCATGCATGTCTCCCCAGACCAGCCTTTATACCCTTGGGGCTCAAAACCGGTAGGTTGCCCTGGGCTACTATTGTCACGGCTCTCACTGATGGTTCTGTAGGAATTCTTAACCCACCTTCTTTTCAGTTCCTCCCGCCTCAGGTTCTCAAGGGCACAGAAAGCGGCAGTACTGGCATGGGCAAAGGATATGGGCGCACCTGAGGTGCCATCAATGTATGCTATGGAAAAGGCACAAGAACGGTTTATGAAGCTCCTCAGGATGCCAATGGAGAAGATGACAGCAGCATCAGGTAATGTGTTCTACCTCAACGCTATAAACAAAGCTATCGCCATGGTAAGCAAGTTAATTAACCATTCAAGTTATCATTCTGAGCTACTGGGCGATGGTTGTTGCAGGATTTTGCAAACCCACTCACTTGATTCGCGATGCAAGAATACCCCGAGGATGGGCAAGGCCGCATGTCGCAAGTACACCATGGGATGAAGATGCTTGACGACCTTCCAGATATGCTTGCGCCTCCATGTGTTCGTGTTGATTGCGGTGTCTACTTTGTCAATGAACTACTCTGACAATCCACGGGTCAATTTTTCATCCCGAAGAAGTTTTTCCAAGCACGGATGCAGGAATCCTTGGAGCCAACTGTTCTCGCGCTAGGGCACAAGGCTTCGAAGACTGTGGTTTGTTTCTGCTATGTATGGTGCGAAGGATAGTACTTATTGACCAACTGTTTTCATTCATTGCAGGAAGGATTCGCAGTTGATCCGGAACTCATCGTTGTCGAAGCATCAACATTCATTCTTACATTCGATGATCTCCAGCACAGGGCTGGAGAATCCGGGATTCATTTCACATAATGTAGTCACTTTGTCTCGATGTTTTCGGCCAGCCTTTGTGAAAAAACAGCACCGTTATCGGTTGGGCCCATGGTGGGCCCGTGTGAGGAATATCCCGAGATCATAGGGTTGGCTCGGTTAACCTCTGACCATAATTATCAGCTGGGCCCAGCATGTATTTGCCCATGAGTGAATGGTGAGCTAATCGGCTGGGCCCATTGAACGGTCGAGCAAGTTGCATGGGCTTGCTATCCGTCGGTCAATTGTCTCGCATGGGCCTATCAGGTGAGTGCAGAGAGGGTGGCATGGGCTCACCACACCTCGGTCGACTGTCTCGCATGGGCCCATGCATGATTGGCAAGCTCGTCAAGGTAGGCTCGTCGGGTGGGCCCACCGTGTGATACCCGAGAGGTCGCATGGGCTCATTTCGGCCTGGTTGAGTGCTTCGAATGGGCCAACATATGAATGGTGAGCCTGTCGGGCAGGCCCATTCTCTGATAGTCAAGGGAATCGCATGTGCTCACTACACCTCGGCCCATTGCCTGGTATGGGCCCATCGGGCGATAATCGAGACAATCACGCAGGCTTACCGCAACTCGGTCGAGTGTCTTGCATGGGCCCAAGCAGGAATGGCGAGCGCATCATGCAGGCCAATTGTGTGATAGGCGAGTGGGTCGCATGGGCTCACTTCACCTCGGCCCATTGCCTTGTATGGGCCCATCGGGCGATACTCGAGACAATCACGTGGGCTCACCTCACCTCGCTCGAGTGTCCTGCATGGGCCCATACATGGATGGCGAGCGTATCGGGCAGGCCCATTGTGGGATAGGCGAGTGGGTCGCATGGGCTCACTGCACCTCGGCCCATTGCCTTGTATGGGCCCATTGGGCGATACTCGAGACAATCACGCGGGCTCACCTCACCTCGCTCGAGTGTCCTGCATGGGCCCACACATGGATGGCGAGCGTATCGGGCAGGCCCATTGTGGGATAGGCGAGTGGGTCGCATGGGCTCACTGCACCTCGGCCCATTGCCTTGTATGGGCCCATCGGGCGATACTCGAGACAATCATGCGGGCTCACCTCACCTCGGTCGGGTGTCCTGCATGGGCCCAAACACAGATGGCGAGCGCATCGGGTAGGCCCATTGCTTGATAGCCGAGTGTGTCACGTGGACTCACTACACCTCTGTAGAGCGTCTCGCATGAGCCCATCAAGGGGCGGCCGAGACAATCGCATGGGCTCACCATGCCTCGGTCGGGTGTCTCCCATGGGCCCATGCATGATCGGCAAGCTCGTCGAGTGAGCCCATACAGTGACAACCGAGAGGGTCGCATGGGCTCGCCATACCTCGGTCTATTGCCTAGTACGGGCCTGTCGAGCGGCAGCCGAGACTATCGCATGGGCTCAGCATACCTCGGTCGAGTGTCTTGCAAGGGCCCATGTATGGATGGCGAGCGCATCGGGCAGGCTCATTGTGTGATGGCCAAGTGGATCGCGTGGGTTCACTACACTTCGATAGTGCATCTTGCATGGGCCCATCAAGACCATGCCTCGGTCAAGTGTCTAGCATTGGCCCATCCATGGTTAGAAAGCTGGTCTAGTGGGCCCACCGTGTGATACCCGAAATCGTCGCATGGGCTCAGCACGCTCGGGTTGAGTGATTTTCATGGGCCCGCTTATAAATGGCGAGGCTATCGGGAAGGCCTATTCTCTGTCGTCGAGCGAGTCGCATGGGCTCACTACACCTTGGCCCGTTGCCTGGTATGCGCACATCGAGCGATACGGAAAACAATCGGATGTGCTCACTATAGCTTGGTCGAGTGTGTTGCGAGGGCTCCTATGTGGTTGGCGAGCCTATCGGGCAGACTGATCGAGTGAGAGCCGAAAGGGTCGCATGGGCTCACTAGACCTCGATCGAGTGTCTCGCATCTGATAAAGCATGAATGGATAGCCTATGGGGTGTGACCATTGACAGCCGAGAGAGTAACCTGAGCTCACCACACATCGGTAGAGCGGGTCATATCGGCCGATGCAGGATTGTTCGGTCTCTCGGGCGGGCCCGCCAACTGATAACAGAGCCGATTGTGGGGGCTTGTCACAGCACCTCTGTCAGGCCAATTGAATACGCTTGGTGTGCCGACGCCGCCCGACATTACTATAGCAACAACTATGTTCTTTGTACAACTCAACCAATTTTACTCAGTAACACACTCAGCAGCATCAGTAGCTGCTCCTGTTCAACCACTAACTTGTGTCTTTCCTGACTACACTCCATGAACACATACGCCGCCTCATCAATTTCCCTTCGCAAACTGTCAGCAATTCGGACAGGATTCACCACGTAGTCGGTAACTTGAATCGGTTGTCTCCCGTAGTTCGTAGCGATCAAGGCAAAATCACTGTAGACTATACCCTGATTTGTGAGCTCTGCAGTGATTATGAAAAAAATGATAGAACCCACCGTAACTGTCTGAACCGGACAACTCGGGAATGCCGAGTGAATTCCATTTCGCCCAAATATGGTGCGAAGCCTGATAGTCTGCACGGCCACCACTGTTATCATAGAGACTGTCTCCAATGATTAACTTCACTTACCATTAATTAAAGCATTTCTCAGACGACTAATGTGTCGGACGCAGGCCCCTGTATGCATCAGGAAAATTTTAAAGAGCTGATATTCCTAGTGAAATATGATCTACTAGTTATCACTTTGACAGAAGAGGATAAATGTATTTATAACATTATCCTCTTCTAATCATAATGTTAGTGGACAGCTAATAATATATAGTCCTTGGTGAATATTTTATTAACTATCATTTCAATTGCATTTTGACATTCAATAGATCATATTTTTCTAATTGTGTTATTGAACTGAGAAGAATTGATAATGTTTGTTCATATCAATAGTATAATTAGTATGTGTGGTAATGCTCTGTCATTTAGCAATCATAATTGCATTCAAAGAGTTTCAATGATATGTTGTTTCATCTTGTTTTGACAATGACCATTGATTATCATGTATATCATCAATGATCATTAATGAATGTCTGAATAACCAAAAGTGTGGGAAATGATTTGTAAAAACTATACAGTACATAGTATATATACTGGCCCTTTGTTGCTTTCCAATTTCTTCACTCTTGTCTCTGAGTTCCATCCTCAGAGCAAGAGTCACTCCAAGGAGTCACTTCAAGTCTCACTAAATGTGAGACTTGAATGTGAGGCTTGGAGTTCATCATTCAATAGGTGAGTTCAAGTTTACATTGGTGTGGTGTGATATGACTTGTAAGTTTTTTTTTTTTTTTTTACATGGTTTCTATGGTTACACTAGTAGTTTACAAGGTGAGTCTATGTGTAGATAGTGATATTGTAAGTAGAATCAATACATGGTTCTTGAACTATGTACCAGGATTAAGGAATTGAGTCTTGTGCTAATAGTTTCATGATCAATTTTTCTTGAGTGTCAAGGATGTTGATGATAATGTCAGATAATGCTTGATATACCATCTAATTATGATACACTTGGTCATCACAATCAGCTGTGTCAGGTGTGTCAAGATGATATTGATGATACTGATGATATACCAATATCATCTAGACATATATGATCTACTTAACCCTAATGATGGGTTTGATCAATGCTATAAATGCTCCCAGAAACTATATAGTATGATCAGTGGGTGTATCATTTTGATAAATCTTATAGGGTTTGATAGCATAGCTAAAGGTATAGCAAGGATTATCTTTTCTATTAAATTTTCCTGATGATCCAGCACCATATTTTGAACCCATTCGGGCCGGTTGAAAACCGAGTCGACATCCACGTCGTCACTCGCGCATGGCCCTTGTATTTCCATGCACTCTGAGAGATTCGTCGACCGTGGTGATGAAGACGGCATCTCGATGTCGTCTATGCCATCCTTTGCGGTATCCCGAATGCCACGCTCGGGTGACGAAGGAATGTCAATACCTTCCATGAGGTCTTGAAGCGAATCACCTTTCCTCGCTAGCCCGCCTCTTTCCAATGGCTGGGAGCCAAATATGTCGGCCAGAGATTCTGATTGCTGACCTCTCGGCGGGGGGGAACCGTCCATGGCATCCATGAAGACGTTGAGAAGATCGTTTGCGTACATGTTTCGTCCTCCTCGTCGGTCGATGTGTGCTGGAAGACCATAAGTATGTCGTATGAAACACCCGAGCCGTTGTACTCACTTCGTCCAAATCCTGCACATTGCGCCACTGGTTCGTCCTCGGGAGGTTCAGATGGGAAGTCTGTCAAAAGCGCGTCATGGCCGTCGGCTCATTTTATTCGCAGTATATAAACTCACCAGATAGCTGAAACCGCACTCGCTTTTGTACCTTCGTGTTGTCGGGCATGCTTTGTGATCGCATGATGGAGTTCACTTGAGGTCTCGGCTGTGGCTTGTGAGCGTGGGAATTTGAAGTATATAAGTCGAGGACGATGTGGACCGGTGACTTGCCGAGCGGAATACGAAAATAGCTCCACTCCGATTGCGCGTCGCGTGCAACATGGCGCACAACTAAAACACATCCCAACACCCTCTCTCCACACCACGATGTCGTCGACTCCCAAGTTTGACCTCTTCGACCAACAAGTCATCGACGAAGCGGCCGATAACATCAAAGAAATCTTTCACAAAGAGGTTGCCGGCCCGGGGAAGAATGGGGATCGGACAAAGCATTGGGACCATGCATTGGGAGAGGTTAGGAATCAATTGGTGCGTTATCCATTTCTCGCATCATTGGGTCTATTCTAAAACATCCCAAACACTACAGGATCTTGTTCGGCAAAGCTGGATGCCGAACAAGAACTTCAACGTTCCGATGTTCGTGATCACAGCCGACATCGAAATTTCGCAGATGGAAAATAGACGGTGGCCAAACTGGCGTCGCATAATCGCCGCAGACGTCTCCGGAAACCCCGCCCATCCATGGCTAGCCACATCCTCCGAAACCGCCATCTCACTCGATTCCGACACGCAACCGACAGATTCCGAGAGGCCAAAACCTGACGACGTCGAAATGGCCGATGTGGCGAAGGCTGGCAGCAGTGGGAATCGCAAGCCAGTCGTGTCGAAGAAGGACTCAGCGCCACCAAAGTCGGGCGATGCTGGGAAGGGAAAAGAATGTGAACGAGATGTTCAAGACCGAGGTGAACTGCCAGTGGCCGATGCGGAGGCCGAGGAAAGGCCGACTCGGAAGGGAAAGGGAAAGGGCAAGGGCAAGGCAAGGGAGACTACGGATGGTCAGTCGAGAGCCGCCGAGTCGGCCGAGGCATTACCAGTTCGCGTTGGACCCCCTGGCCCAGGAAAGATCAGAGGATCGACAGCACCGAAGAAAATTTTGAAGAATGTCGTTCAGCTGGTGACCAAGGCGACAAGCGACGCAGCCGAGGAGACGCAGGAAGAGTCCGAGGAGCCGAGAGGTCGATCGCGACAGTGCCAGCTGGCCACCTGCACTACCAGAAGCCAAAGTCGAGGTCGGTCGCGTGTCCATGGTTCGGGCGAGGATGCCCAGACCCCCAATGATGGCGAGCAGATCGCCGATGAGCCATGTACATGATGCAAAGGAAAGTATGTTTGCATCGTGGGTCGCAATGTGGCCTGCAGGATGTGCAACGGCAGCAAAGTTAAGTGCAGCTTTGTCGGTCAAAAGGGAACAACTGGGAAGCCAGCAACTCGGGCGAAGTCAGTCCCTCGGGAGAAGCAGCTCCAGACATCCGCGGAGGGTTTGAACAAGGCGGAGGGTTCCAGAAAGGCCGCGCCATCCACGACATGCAAGCGTCGTCAAGAAAGCTCGCCCGCGCCTTCCCCGTCTGACACCACTGACCCATCCAGCGATATTTCATCTCCTCCGCCCAAACAACAGCGCCGCAAGCAAACGGAACCGGCAAGTAACTTGTCGTCTGAGTCGGCAGCGCAACCCGTTGTCATCCACTGTGATGCAAGGAATCCCCTGGCCAGGGTGAATAAACAACCATCGAGTGAGTCTTAGAACATTATACCTGCTCGATCACACCTCATATTTCACTTAGGATTTGATTGCGTCATGATCACAAACCGTCGGCGACCGAAGACCCCCCACATGATTCCCGAGTCGACATTCGAGCCGACATCCTCAACAAGCACAACCAACGTCGGTCAGGTTCCCCCCAGCAGCGAATACCAGGAGCTTCGAAGAGAAAATGCCGAGCTCCGACATCGCATTGAGCTGCTGGAGAATGGCATGGTTAGTATCAGGGAGGAGCTCAAGAACTTGAAGGTGCAGGAGCTCGGCAACTCGGGAAGCCGCTTCCCATTCAACAACCAGGATCTCATCGACTTCGCCGACGCCGACTCCCTGATGCACGAAGCCGATGTACTCATCCCGCTGGAAACGGGTGCCAGCGGCTCCACAGCAGCGACGCTGAGCACACCGCCCCATGGTGCCGGCCCTCTCGACGCCGTCGGCTCACCTACTCCCTGAGGTGTCCCAACTGCACCACAGGGTCCCGAGTCTCCGGTACGACCTTCCACTCCGACCGACTGGGCCCCGACGCCAGAGAGAGACCTCTGGCCCGTCGATGCGCCCGCACAATCTCTCCTCTCGGCGCCGTCGAACGATTACACCCATGCCGAAGAACAAAGCTCCGTTGGTGTTGAGACCATCGACGTTGAGTCCACTAGTATCGATGTTGGGACGGACAACTCGGATAGTGTAAGGGGACGAAGGTCCCCTAGTATGACATAGGGGCCAAAGGCCCATATCTAGTGCTGACAGGCACTATCAGATGATCGGGCGCATGTGACAGAAGTAATCACATGCACTGTAGTTAGTAGATAAATGGGAGCGCCATGAAAGCGGGCTCCCAATCTTTTTTACCTCTGTAAAGCACACATCTGGCGAATCCCATAGCGGTTCACT